>OX418216.1:105675715-105945256 GCA_948455865.1 Conomelus anceps
GGTTTATTGCTGTTACGTTATGCTTTAGACATTACGGAATGAATAGATATTGAAGACTGCAATTCTGTCTTTTCATGTCAATCAAAAAGCTTAATAGAGGTGAACTACACCACTTCCAAAATCTTCCAATAGCCTTAGGGCTCTATAAACGTTTCCTAGACAGTGAAAGGAATTTGCATTCACCTTATAATTGCTAGCTATGAAAAGAAAAATCACCTGATGCAAACTAAATTGCTGGTAACTCTATATTACTAAGCTTTAAGACAGTGTTTCGTGGACGTAATCTATGGCATTCATTTCGAAAAGGGGAGGTAAAATAATATTCCCGGAATAGCAATTTTCTTACGTAACACAGTCTAGTGGCAGTTGCAGGTGATGAGCTGTATAAATTCAGACCCTCGAATCAATCATTCATTTACTGGCGGTGTTTCCCACGCCAGACGTATTGATCTGCCACTATGAAGATAGTGGTATGCTTTCCGCGAAAAAGTGCCTCTATTTCCACCACTTTTCCAGTGAACAGGCAAACGGTTTGATTAAAGCATTCATATTACAGTGGAGAGTGCACGCTCTTCAACATGATATGTCGATAAAATTGATAAACGCGAATTAATAAGAATGAATAATGAATTAGTACTCCCCATTCCCTGTAACTCTTACCTTTACGATTATTAACGAAGATTCCCAAAGCAGTCCAGTATTCATTAAATCAAGTTGCTCTAATCCTTTGATCATGTTGTTTAAAATAATGAGAAGATAAAAACCCTGAGTTTCTGTCATCCCTATCCCTGCACTTCTTCCGTCATCTTGAAAAAAACACAAAAATTTAACACATATTTCATTTTATTGACAATGTCTAAACTTTTTTCAAATCGAGATTGTCTACTGGTTATCATTCAAATTTATATAAGACTTATAAACATAACTAGAAAAATGCAATACTTGGTTGAGGGGTTGATAATTCTGTATCTTTCCCATAATATGACTCAAACAGCGAGGGGGCTGAATTATGATCTCCCAACATATTTATTGATATGGTCAACATGTAGATTGCCTATTAACATGTCTTCAACAGGTTCCACTACAGTACTTCATTAAGAAGTACATATAAAAAAAAAAGCAGTCGTTAAAAAAAGCGGCGAGGTGGAACTACCCGTAAGGGTCTCCCCATCACGAAAAGCCATACGAATTTACTTTTTACTTCATTAAGAAAATAGAGTATTTTTCATGGTGAGAGAAGCTCATATTAGCTTATAAAGCGCTTATACAATCACAAAAGTAAAAATAACACTATTAGAAGGTTCTTCTCACCAGAAAAAACCAACAAATGGCATATTAATATGAATGACAAGCTTACCTGTCAAATGGATAAATCACTGAAGATGATGTGATTGTGATTAGATTAGATTAGATTTCCTTATTCATGTAAGTTTACAAATTTCGCATAATATGAATAGTTGAAAGAAAATTTTTAACATAACATAGATACTATGGTAGGCTTAGATTATAATTTTTATAGTGCTAGAAATTATGTACAATGATGTTTGTATGTTATTGATAATATAAGCTCTGGTGATGACAATGTAAGTGATACAATTACATGATATGACGAAGTTTGGACAAAGATTCGTCCATTCTTGACACTTAACCAGTTTGGACAAAGATTCGTCCATTCTTGACACTTAACCAGAGAGTGACACAATTCTATTGCATTTAGTTGTTCTTATTTTTCAGTATGAAAGGAGTTTATTATTAAAATAGCAGGTGATGTGAGAATTGTGAGTAAATGCAAGAGAGTGAATAATGATTTCTCTTATTAATCGAGGTCTTTCCTCTAGTACGAATCATCTTGAATTCGCGTTTGCATGAAAAGTTAAATTTTCATGCAAAAAGTAAACAGAAAAAGTAGAAGTTTGCATGAGATCCTCAAAAATTGCACTGTCCAGAAAAAATATATACTGTCATTGTTAAGTTTTGAGATACGAATACATTTTTATCAAGTTATTTTTTGAGTAGACTAATGAGAACGAATTTTATTTTTAAAAAGACAGGAAGAATTTAGCCATAAAACAAAAAGCATGTTTTAACAGGTTAAAGTCCAGCCCTATATTTAGATAGTTTTAAAATTGAAGGCAAGACGTCGACTTATAATTCATCAGAAAATACGGAATGAAAAAATACCAGTCAAAGAAGGAAACAATAAACTATTTATTTCAAGTGTCCTTAACCTTCAGCAGTGCTTTGAGGCTTGCGTAACTTCAGATCCGTCAATCGTAAGTTTCTTAGTCACACATCACATAAACGTGCTAATATGCGCACAAATGCTGTTTACACCTGTTCATTCTTCCATTTTCCCACGTACCTAGAAAGGAGAGAATCAGTGTACACCTGGAAATTTATCAGTGTTAAGTAACCGATAACTAATCATTCACTGTAGTTTAACTTAAAATTATAGCATGATTTACGTGTATAGCCTACTATAACAATGTAAACTAATATTTAAGTAATTTAAATATTCATGTATATTTTTTAAATAATTTACACCCATTACTACGGTGTAATATCATACTTTTAAGGTTATCATGGTGTAATATTTATGAACTGCTCATTCTATACATTCAAGATTAAAGACTAATCATAGTTTATAGTATTCTAAAAAATACTAACTACATAGAAATAATACTGGAAGAATACTAAACGATACTATGAAATAAAGAGCAGTACTATAAATTGAAGAGTAATAATAAATAGATTAGGCCTTCTAAAAATACTACGAAATTAGATTGAGGAAAACTATAAAATCTATAATAAATAGACACAGATTTGGCCATTTTAAATTAGCACCCCGAACATACTTAAACGTTTTTGTAGGAAATTTTATTGGCATGCCTCAGTTGAAAATGGTAATTTACATGGAAAAATTGTAGGGTCTATTTGGAAATCATTAAAATTATTTTATAACTTTTTTGTTGGCTCTTTTATCTTTTAAGTATTTGCATTTTTCAATTTTTTGTGAATAATTATTTTATTTACTGAGACATTTGAGTAAAGTTATTCCATATTCGAACTTGACAAATATATTTTTGTATTTATTTCGCGCATTTAACAAACTCTCACGGAAAACTCTTTGTATTAGTATTGCAGAGATATCAAATTATCCGGAGGAAACCACTTCGTGTTACAAAGATATCGAGTAAACTTTATGAAAAATAAAACAGTCAAGAGCCCTGTTTGAAAAGAGTCAAGTCTACTAACTTGTTAGCTAGTGGTCGAACCTCCCCGAAAATACAACCTTTTGCTTTTCTGTTCGGGATGAGAAAGAGTAATAAGTTTTGGCCCGGTGAAGCAACAGTTTTAGCGGTCGGTTACCGGCTCTCGTTTGAGATGGTGGGAGGGCTGGTGAGAGGGTAACCCTGTCAGTTAGCCACAATCATCAATCAAACTCACCCCTGACGGCGGAGAAAAATGCCACGTCGTTATCCCGAAATACTACCTACACTAACCAGCCTATAGTGTTTATTCGCCCCAGCCATTCCAAAGTTCACAAATTTCTTGAATCTTTTAAAAAAGTGTGATAAAAATATCTAACTAGTGCAAGTGAAGCTTAATTTTTTATATGATAGAGCCAAAACAAACAAAAAATTAATATGAAATATGAAGTGATAGTCGTGAGCCGTAGTAGGTATTTGTTTAATCAGATAGAGATAAGCTGCGTTCTCCTAGGCACCCTTGGTAACGGTGACCAATTAGATTGGCCAGCCAAAAATACACTGTTCTCTGCTGTAAAATCACTTCCTGCTGGTTCGGAACCCACCTAAAATTGTAGTTCCAGCTCATCAATCACCATCACCCACGCACAGGTCTCAGACATATGTGGGCTTCATCTTCCAAAAAAAAATCTTACCAATATGACATTGATATAAATTATGCGTGATTATTTTCAATATGTAATTCTTTCATCTTTCAAGTACCTTTTTTATCATTGTATTTAATACAGTAATGCACTGTCGTAGTAGCTTTATAAAGCATTGTTTCATTTCCTTAGTGAATTTGCTAATTATTCAGTATTTTCTAAAGTACATTGTTGAAATACAGTATGATTTCAGTGGTATTTAGTAACTTCAAATATTTCATTAGAATGAAATAAACGTCTTGAAATGAGTTATTGAAAAATATGTCCTTGCAAAACTAAAGTTAATTGTGAATTAAAAAAATCTCTATTTATTGAAATTGAATGAAATACTCCAAAATGGAAGTCTTCAAAAGTCTGTCAAATAACGATTTTTCAATACGTAATGTGAAAATTAAACAAGAAAAAAAAATTTCAACTCTGCCGAAAAAGGATTTTTTATTTTTTGATAGGTACGTAATACGCAAGATAGCAAGTCAGCAAAAAGTCTTCAAATAGTACCTCCATGTCTACCATAGTTGAAGTTGTCGTTTCCTGTTAGCTTTTTAACATGATTTGTGTCTGTTGCACCCATAAAACCTTCAATAAGCAACGCTATCAAGCATCAACAATAATTCTGATTCCTGTCACGTTTACTTCGGTACCAAATATGGACAGCAGCAATAAGAGCGTCAATAAGAAGTTTAAAGCATTCTTACACACGTCCTTGAATGTAAACGTTTACTGAACAGTTTGTACTCCATAATCTTTTTGACTAGGAAATGTAACATTGATTGCATAAGTAGATGTTCCATTACGTAGATCGCAGAGATAATACAGCCTTCCTCACTAATTGAAATACGAAAAAAATAGAAAAGGAAATATTCGTGATCATGAAAATGTTTGTTTAAAATCAGGAGAATTTAGAATTTTTAATGAATAATATACTAACAAGAATATAGCCCCTGTTAGAAAGATGATAATTCTAATCGTTCCATTTTTCAGTGATGGGGGGGGGGGGGGTTATCTATCAGTATGGTATCAAATTCATTGACACAAAAATACAAATTACACGAAAAATAAACAAAAAAAATTAATAAGTTGACAAGATAAGAATAAAAATTTATTGAAAATAGAACTCACTAGAAAGCTTGAATTCCCCTGTTACTAATAATTGTCAATATCTAAGCACGTATTTTCAACAGCAGTGAATCCAGCGGGTTAATTTGGGGATGTTTCCTGTCAAAATTCTCAACAGATGATTTATTTGTTTTTTATGGGGACAAGGAATTTTTCCATCATTCCCAAAACATTTCCTCTCTTGGTATACTCCCCCCTCTCGAAAAAATTCATTGATTCGCCCCTGGTTTTCAATAGTTTAATTCTATGTGTGAAAGGCCGGTAGTTTTTTATCCAAACATAATATTATTCTATTCCAAATTTCAATCATTTAATTTTAATAAACATTGTGACTGTGAAATATTGACTTGGAACTTCAAGTAGAAGGATCACAAAATAGTTATTTATGTATTAAGAGCGTGAAGCGCGACTTTATCGCTCGAGCCAAAACTTTTACTTTTACAGTAATTTTGCCAGAGCGATAAAAAAGCTTCACGCGCGAATTGCATACAATATTTTTCCTAAAACTGCAGTTCTGGATTCCAAAACAATAAAAGCTTGTAGTTTGTATCATAACAGACCATGCGCGGATTTGGTTAGCGTCCGCCATTGTATAAGGTTATGTGAATTTCCCGGATTCCGTGATCCACCAATGAGAAGGCATCAAAATCAAAACAGAAGCATAAAGAAAACAGTTGGCGAGCGTAAAGTACTTTACCGCTTGCGGAGCAGTAAAGAGGTATTTTACAATTAGTTTTCAGTACGTAAAGAACTACTTTACGAGCAGTTGTAGGAAAAAGAATTTTATCTCCCTGTTTAATTGTCATTTAATCAGCTATCAAAACTATTCTAACAAATTTATCACATGAAGAGGGGGACTCAATAATAAAAAAATAACATTTTTATCAGTCATGAAAAAATCTATTTCTCTATCTCTATCTCGAAGTAGTGAAGGTCAAGGTCAAGCTTGAGTATTGCAAAATGACTGCTTTCCTTTGATGATCAAGTGAACTGCAAAGGAGGAACTCGAGGAGTGTCAATGATTGATAGATTGTTTAATCCATGCTTAGAAAGCAATCCTCTAAATCTAAAATAGAGGAAAAAGAACAAATAGAAGAAGAATTTTATGAATACAGTAATTATGACTGTGTTTTCAATAATAGTATTTCTTCTATGCAGACGCAAGCGAATATTGCTATAGTTCCACTCTGTATTACTCGTATAATAGTAAACCATTACACTCTATACTATTGCATTCGTATAATAGCTTACTATGTTTGATACCGAAGAGTTTAACAAAATGTAAATAGTATATGGAAGTATAATTAGTAAGAGGAAGAGCAGAAAGAAAATCAAATAAGAGCTATATTATCATATTTCATCAAAAGACCATACCAGAATTGATATCTATTTATACATATTATAAACATGGAATAACATAAGGTAACATGGGGTTGCTATATTGCTTTACATTTAATACTTTGTTGAAAAAGATTGCGATAAACGTAAAGATGAAGTGATGAACAACAGAATAAAGTGGATAGTGTGAAAAGGGAGTAGCAAAAGAATTGAAGCTGATGAAAACTGAATGAGAGACTAGAGAAAAGAGAAAAGAGAAGGAAGAAGAATAGTGGAAGAAAGAAAAGGAAGAACTGTAGCAGAAAGAGAAGGGAAAATTACAGTAGAAGAGAAAGAAGAAGTTGAACAAAGGAGGAAAGAAAAGGAAAAATAGTGGAAGAAAGAGTAGTACGAAGAGCAGAAGGGAAGGAGACGAGAGAAGAATAATGGAAAAAGAAAAACAGTGGAAGGAAAAAAGAAAACCAGTTGAAAGGAAAAAGGAAGAAGAGCAGTAGAAGTAGAAGAAGGAAGAAAACCAATAGGAAAAAAATAAGAAGAAAAGTAGAAGAAAAAGAAAGAACGAAAACAGCAGAAAAATAAAAAGAAGAACAGAGTGGATAGTCATGTGTTATTGGTGGTGGGGGAGGTTTGTTAGGTCCCACGTTCCATGTGGATACATTCCTTTCAATCTCTCTTCGAGAACAGATCCCTTTAATTACTTCAACCACCTTAACCGTGTGAGAGGGAATGAGAATTTGGAGCCTTTGGCTCGTGACAGAGGCCTTGATGGTTGTTGTGGTACAGGCTGAATGAGAGGGTGGTTTGAGCTGATGGGAGGAAACGATGGGGGGTGGGGGTAACTTGACACTAGCTGGTGTCATCCTTCAATGCTATTTAAAATGCTGTGATGTGAGAAGCTTGTTACAAATGCTGAGCAATTTTCGTCCTTCTGAAACAAGCTAGAATGAAATCTCAGCAAAAGATATACTTTACTCATCTAGTTTTGCAACAGTTAATTATTTATTATAGACTTTTATTTTCATGAACACAATATATGATATATCATCATACTTCATAGATACGCTCATAATAGGCTATTAAGTATAACAAATACCTACAACACCTATTAAAAAAGGTAAACTTTAGAAATGTGTATAGTAGTATTCATATAACTTGGCAGCGTGTAGCAGATGGGACATGCTATATCTTAACCCAACATACTGCTGCCACGTTATATGAAAACTACTACCATGTCAAACTAAATCTAAATGTGATTTTTCATCTATTTGGTATGGTGGTTGAAAATAGATAGGTGAAGGTTGAAGGTTGGGGAGTGATAGCCGTGAGCCGTAGCAGGTATCTGTTCAATCAGAGATAAGCTGCGGCCTCCTAGGCACTCTTTGTAAGGGTGACCGATTAGATTGGCCAGCAAAAAAAAACTTTTCTCTGCTGAGAAATCACTTCCCATTGGTTCGAAACCCACCTAAAACTGTAGGTCCAAGGCATCATTCACAATCATCCAACTCCCAGGTCTCAGACCTATGTGGGCTACAACCTCAAAAAAGAGGTGGGCTGCAAGTCGTGATCAATAACAAAATAAGGGAGCACAAAACAAAAAAATATACAGTATAAATATCTCAGATATAAAAATCACATCAGACAAAAATATATGAAAGATGAACCAATCTAATAAACCCCTGTTCAAATCCTGTAAAAAACCCCTAGTGTTAGTGTCTGACACAAACTTACATAATAGTATTTTAATTCGCCTGATTCATCACGGCATAACTTTCAAGAATGTTCTCTTGATGTTTCAAATTACTGTTTAAATTTATGTTGACTGAAGCTTTACCTTCTCGAAAATAGTTGTAAGAATGATAGGCCAAGAGAGTAAGTAAAATATTACTCATTCTTAATAAAAATTGACTGCAAGTCGTTCAATTCACCTAAAACGTTAATGATTTTACCCTGATCTTTAGTAATTAATTGTTCTTGTAGGTTGAATACCCACTCTTATTCGGAAAAAGTATAGTGTTCTAAAATATTCGAAAATAATAAAGACGGTCCTCTCTGACAGTTTAACTCCTCACTCCAAAATAAGCCTCCTAAAATATATTCGTTCCAACTGCATACTGGAAATAGTTATTTTGGTCTAGGACATAACCGCTAAAATATTGTAACAAATAAATAATAAGTTGAGTTTTTATCCCTAACCTAAACAGAGCGCATACAAATCTAAGCGAATAAAATCAAAATTAAACTTGGTTGCGTCCCCATGATATATTTTAAATATTACGGATTTTATAACTCAGCAAAGACTCAACCAAATTCAATGAGAACGTTACTTCATCTAGGCTGACGAAACTCTATTGGTCAACTGGATAGCATAGCTTTTATTTCTAAGAAAGAACAAATATGTAAATAATATTTGAAATATAATTTCATAATTTAGTCCCGTATAAACTGCTATGACCTTTACTATTTACTGCTTTACTATTTACTTCTTACTTCTGCTATAACGGCCATACCCTCTCAATTCAAATATCCACCTGACACACAAGATACAATTTCTATGTGAATCTTTATTAAATTAATTATTTACCTAATTCAATTAGACATAGCAAGATCCTCTTGAAGTCTCAATAAAACAATTCCTTCTCACTTTTAGTTATATAATATTTGTAGTAATTATACAATAATGTCAAAAAATACATGTCATATTTCTTCATTTGGCACAAACGAACAATTTTCAATACATATTAGAGTGGCTGTAGTCAAGTGGGCTAAGTGCAGGTTTGCTAACCCAATGGTCCTGGGTTCGATCCCAGTTCTCATCGAAAGATTTTATCTCGGGCCACTCCTGTGTTTCGGAGGACATTTTAATGATAAGCTGACGGTCCCGGCTACCTAAAAACAGTTGCTATGTCACGTCAGAGGCCCTGGACTTATTCAGGTGCGACCTGATAACTCTGATACCAGACCTGAGCCATCCAGGTCACACTAAAACCATTATTATTAGAGTAGGTTTGTATATTGGTTTTATATTGGTATTATTAGTAGTGAGGGAATAATTATAATAGGGTTCCCCCTAAATTGGTATATTTGTTTTTAAGGCCGTGGTAGCGCAGCCGGGCTTGTCTCTGTTTAGATAAGTCTCTGGCTGGCCGCTAATCCTGCGGTCTCGAGTATGCCTCTCGTTCAGCCTTGGATATTTTCTGCCATCATTATTTTCATTCATTGTCCACGCACAAGCCTCAAGACTCATGTGGGCATCATCCAACTAAAAAAAATATATATATATTATCAAACCATTGGTTTTTCTGTAGTCAAGTTACTACTAGGTTTCCCCCTGCATCATCCAAGCTGATCATCTATTCTATATAATATACTTTTATTTTTATTGATTTACTGTACGTGTATTACATTGCTTGTATTACATGAGTTTGAATTTTAATACTGAAATATTGTTGCTGTTTGTCGTTGACACACAACGACAAGTTGCGAAAATTGAACAGGTTGTGGTCAAAAATAATATAATAGAGAATGTTATTATGTTAATAATATAATGCAGATTATAATCTAATATAAAAACTGTATTTTTATACATAATATAACACTACGTCGTATATTATATTGATAAATAGTGAATATTATATTATTGTAGTTTTGGAATACGATGGTGCAACCATCGTCTTGTTTTAAAACTACTCAATCATAATCTACTTTCATCAAACTGTTGAAATTTTCGATTATCACTGATTCATTATTAAATAAATTCTGTAATAAATGGGGAACCTTGAATTCCATGGTGATAACTCCATGATTGCTTTCCTCAGTCTGATGACAATATATCATCCTATGATGTTGCAATATTTTGGAACCAATTCCCAGGTTGCGATCATTATATTAAAAGGACCATCATTATAGTTCAATTATTTCCATTAAGTTGCTGCTTTAGTCATTAATCTTTATTATTTTTCGATCTGACTTGCTCATGACACTAATCTCGCTGTTATTAATCTGAAAACTGAAAGTTTATCATATTTGGAAACTAAACAAACATATTTGGAAACGGTTTCGTCAAACCTACATGAGAAAGTACTCATTAACGATTTTGATTGTGCTCTCAAATAGAAATTCCAGCCTAGAAGTGCCATGAATGCGTTTTATACATATATAGCAGTTTGTTGTGCGTAACATTTTCCATTTTCAATTTGCTTGCTATCTTATCCAATCTCCAATTCCGGAAAAGCTTGTAATAAATTCTACCCATATCAACAAATGAATAAATAAATAAACCAACTACAATCTGAGTTTACAAAACTTTATGAATAAAATTACCGAAATTCGACATTTTAGTGCTTAATTCACTACGCCAAGAATGTCTCGATAATTGGACGGCCTTTCCCAGGAAGCAGAACAACAAAATAAACCGCGTGTTTCAAATACAGCAATATAACCTTTTGCAACAATATCAAATCAAATCAAAATTTATTAATCACAATACCAATTCATAACACAATACCAATAACAATATCTTACAAAGCTTACCCTGTTGACTACCATACCCTTCCTTCACCTCTCCTTTGTTAATATATCTATCAATAAACGACTTCTTAATTATTAAAAATGAGCAATTTTTTCAATTCACTGTTACCTTTAACAATCTTTTTCTACTTGATTATCACATCTCATTCCCCATTTTGCAGGAGATCATCATTATCGTTAATGTAGCAGGTTGTCTGCAGAGCCACATCATATTATAATTTTACGATAATATACATATAAAAAGCATAACCATGAACAACAAGTACATAATAAGTTATTTCAGTATGCAGCTCTGCATACTATAGAGAACTTTCCTAGGCGTCGTTCTCGAACTGCATGTTTTGAAGATGTGTCGCCCATATATCATGACCATTAGTTGAGTTTTATAGAGAGTACCAGAGCGACATAGGATGAGGCACAGCGCAGAAATAGATATTATCATGATTTAATGTTCATGCTTGATTAAATCCAGATGAACTTTAAAGCTAACACCGCATAACATTAAGAAACCAGAAACTCCATTACCAGAGACTAGTCACGTTTCGATCTGGGTCTGTATACTCTTTTCCAGTTCTTCTTCATTTTCGTCCTCTTCTTCTCCTACTTCGATCCTTGTCATTGCTTTTTTCTACATGGCTGTCCTCGCCAGGGTCGGGTACTTGACTTGTCGTTACAAAAACTATTTTATCTCTCAGCCTCCAGCTGAGAAGAGCTAAAGATGCACTTCTCCAGATGAGCTCCAGCGTTGCATTTGCTTCTAATCAGCGAGAAACCTTTCAATTGAAAATTCAAACGCACCGTATGAGGTTAGATAAGAGAAGTCCCCAGAAACCGGATAGCTTTCAAACTAAATAAACTTCACCACATCTCAACAGCCTCGGTGCTGAATACTCCGATACCTTCCAGAACAATTTTAGTTTTATTTGGTTTATCCATTGAGAAATCTAGTTCATTCTTAATATATTAACAATCTGATTTGTTACCGATCATAATATATTCATTACTCATTTTGAATCTCAAGTTTGGACCAATATTTTTAGGTTGATAATCCTTACCCGTAGTATATATTGGGTGAAAATAAATGTAAAACACTTGTTATCTACCTCACATTGTAATAATTTATTAGTTCATGAATCAGGGCTGATGAAGTCTTGGGACAAAGTGTTTAAAAGAGTGTATAGAGAATAGAAAGTAGGATAGAAAACGTGTAAAGAGTTCATATTAGTGTATAGAAGTTCTATGGAAGGCAGGCTTTCCTCTATGTTTATAAACTATAGTTTTATACTATGCCGGAAAAGTCTTTCAAATTTTTCATGTTTGAGTCTCACAAAAGCCACCCCTATCACTAAAATAGTTCAGTTTTGTTGTTATGTCTGTTGGGACATTCTCTATCGGCGATTTTCAATAACCATGGGTGATGAATAACAATCAAAACAATAGAAGTCCAAGATCAATGTAGCCTCAATGACAGATGAATCAAAATTGAATTTCTTCAATTTAATGAATCTCTTGTAATTGATGTATTTTCATTTATGATCATCATAGAAATGGACTATTACAATTATTCAAAAAATAAACTAGAAAAATAATAATTTTAAAAAATTACATGAGTTCTATAAGTTTTTGATCTCTTGTATCTTATAACGATGTGCATGTTGTGTTGGCTCGTACGATGACTCATTTTCTTATAGATAAAAATATATCTCCACATCATTGCGCTCATTCTCAATCCAGATTCGTTTCTAATACGGTACTACAGTAGGCTACAATGAACTTTATCAAATATTTGTTCTACGTTGCTGTTTAATCTCATTATTTCTTCGTAAAATAAATAATGTTCTCACACTCTACAATATTTCAATAGACTGAGCACAAAATACTCATTTGATTCATATGTAGACAAAGTAGATTGAATTTTGTTAGGTGATAAATGAGATACTTGGGCTGTAGAGAAATGTAGATGATATAAAATTGACTATTAGTGAAACTTGATAGATGATAAATGATTATGATAACATTTGTCTTGAATAGGCCTATTGTATTTATTTTTGATAAACGTCCATTTTGGTAGAAATGCGTCCCAGTAGCCTTTGAAATTTTATTTCATCATTTATATTTGTAGCTAATATACCGTATATGTTTATATATATATATTTATTGCTAAATGTATATGTATATATATATATTTATTGGAAATTAATATTGGAGGAGATAATTCAAATGTATCACGTGCTTGCTTTTGGTGGAAGTGACATTTTTGAAAATTTTCATTCATATTTTTCATCCATAGCTAACAATTCTCGACATAATGAGCTATTTTTGGGAAGTTCACCATGCGGGCATCGGTGAAATTTCTGTTTCTTTCCCATGTTATTTGCATAAAATCTCCGCTCATATCGGGGATCAAAAATGTTTAATATAATATTCATCTCGTGCATATTACATTCCACAGCAGGAAAGCATTATCCTTTGGGCTCACCGCTGCTGAAAGTCATAAATAATGACAATTTTGAAAGTGGAATTTTGACAAGTTTTTTTGCTTTGAACATATTAAAGCCCTCATGCTATTCAAATATGATGTGTTTGATGTCTTGTAGAAAGATTATCTCTTTCGAACTAACATGATTTGAAAGCACAAAATGTCGTGAAAAGAATCAAAGTTCAACATTGGTATACTCTATCCTCTTATACATTATCTTCTGTTGTTTTTTGGTATAATAGTCCTGTACATTTCATCCATATGTGGCCAAACTACAACTGTAGTTAGGCTATGGCTGTACTTATGATACTGATATCTTCTTCTAATAGATGTATATTTATTTATCTAATCGCTTTTGAATGCTACTGTTCTTCATCTTCTCAACAACAGTTGTTTTAAAATCACACGAGACTTCTCATAAAATATATTGGTTCCATTCTACAGAAAAATGACATCTCTCATAAGTTATTCTTCTTGATCATCATCAATCACAGAACACTAAAATACATTTATCTATTTATTATTTATTTTTTGTGGACACTGATCAACTCTATTCGACATTAATTCCATAATGACACTAGTTGACATGCCTGCACTAAAATAGCATCATATTTATATTATTCTCAATCTCAAGATTTAAATAGAGTGATCTTAATTACTAGGAAGCTCTACTAAATGCATTACTTATTTTATTTCACAGTTAAGGCACAGCGGATAAGTAGACCGCTGGGTCTCTGCTCTGTAGAGGATTTTCGGAAATACATCGAAAAATTCATAGGAGTCCCAGCAACGACGGCATCGTAGTCTACAGTTCAGTTGAAAGACTTGTTCATTTGATATTTCAGGAGCTAATTTTAGAGTCAAGTTCTGTTTTGCAAGATAATATTTCGATAACTTATCGGAAAATTTGGATGAAACCTAAAAAATTCTTCCATCATTTTTGGTCTCTCAATCTCTATTACTCCAATATAAACAAGATTTGATAATAGCGACATCCGTTAATATTTGTAGTTTGTACACTGGCTATTATCAGGCCTTAACACTACACGTGTCATGAAAAACAGTGGAGCGTTCATTACAAGTAATCAGTCTGCAGATACCCGCGGGTCATGCCGTATCTAGCAATGAGTTGCTTGTCTGCCAATACTTATCATCAACGTAATAGGATCAACTTCTATGGTGCTCTTCCGCTAAGTTATCTATACAATTAAGTAGGCCAGTCATTGATTAGAATTGCGATCCAATTTTGGAGATTACAAGGATAAACCATGAACGTGGTACCATTTTTTTATAGTATGACACTCGAACACTTGTTGCTAATCAATTATTCTGAAAGTTTATGTTTTGCGAACTAGGAAGACTCTTTATTATAATTAATCTCTAATTTCTTGATTCTGCTTCTCTACTCAACTGCATTTCTTATTATGTACCTTCATTTTATTGTACAAGATTCCCATTCTCTTCCAATGATTTTAATGATATTTCTAAAGAAATCCGAATTGAGAGACGTTTGACAAAATGTTGACAGAATTGATTTCATCATAAAAATAGTCATAAACCCACAAAAATGTTATGAAATTGGTATTTAAACATGCATTGCACATTGATCAAAATTGTGGAGAGCTCAATGTGAAGAGCCCTTCATCTTATAAACCTCAGCTACTTCGATTATTATACTTTGAAAATTCAGGTGCTTGTCTGAAATCAATCAGGGTGATGGTGTATGAGTAGGCCTATTTAGTTTGTAGTGATCAAATAGTTGAGTTAATAAAACTCATTTCTTTGGAAATGTCAATCGGATAGTCTGGAAGGGATGGTTCTATAACTAGAGTTACATTATTCTCCCATCCGATAAAAGTGTTTGAGAAATTAATCTATTGAACGATTCCCTATAACAAACTGCTAAACTTCTGAACAAAAGTCTATAAAATTTTGTTTAATTTTCATTTATTTATATTGTCTGGCCCAGAAGGCATGGTAGGTTACAGTTGAATATTAAAAAAATAAAGTTATATAACATTTGAATAGATTTACTTT
Source organism: Conomelus anceps (assembly GCA_948455865.1). Classification (NCBI taxonomy): domain Eukaryota; kingdom Metazoa; phylum Arthropoda; class Insecta; order Hemiptera; family Delphacidae; genus Conomelus; species Conomelus anceps. Next base: position 105,691,126 of record OX418216.1, read on the forward strand.
GAACGCTCAAGCATCATGTTGTCAAATAGTTTATTGTGCTACTCATCAATACAATACTAGTAAGTTTGCACATTTAACTGAATGTATCTTTTAAAAGTCTCTTCATTCTGCAGGCATAATTGTATCTCCAAACTGATTACTATACCTGGACTCTTGTTCACAATACGGTTATCAATTGTGAAAACAATACTTTTTTCATGTGACTGGAATGATTGTTGGTTATACAAATTGTAGAAAAAAATTAAGGCCGCTTGTAAATTACAACGGCGTATCGTGAAGTAATTGTAGGTTGCTTTCAACATTAGGAACGTTCTGAATGGTCTTTCGGTTTTGGGGCCCCATTCTTAATATGAATAAAGATTATTTGGGCATCAAAAGAGAACGGATGTCTAATGCAGAGGAGGTTGGTGAGGTGGGTGGGGGGTGGAGGAAGAGGTTTTCAAGAGGGTGGGGAATTGTATGGAAGAGTCGTTGACTGACCGCACTTCCCTTCTTGGTCCATGTAACTTCAAGTATAAAATTAAAGCAATGACACAAAGCAGCTTGCCGTAACATGTTGAGGAGGGAGCGCTTGTTGTTGGCTCGTTTGAATGATTAGAACATATCTGTCATGACTTGCAGGTTCTCTTTTGTCAGTAACTTTTATTCATTCTCCTCTTTACTTTTTGACTGTCTCCTCTTATTCACGAAACGTTGGATAAGGAATAGTCAATGCACGGACGCGAGAGCCCTGGCATTATGCCTCACACATACACACAAATATAAACACAATGCGTCTCGTATCCATACAAATCTACAAAGCCCAAAATATTATTTTTCATTCAACACAATGAGAGCGTAGAATGAGAGTAACCATCGCTATATATCACTTGTCCTTTCGGAGTCCCATTTCGATTATTTATTATTATTCTCTCAACATTCACGTTCAGCTCTTTATTCAACAATTTTTTATCGAAACAGCTCAATTTCACCATTGCAATTGATTATTGATAACAGGATATTGTCAAGGTAAGGTTGTGGGGCTGAGGCCATACCTATACACGATTCTTACTAAGGGAGTTAAGTGAAGTTCACATTATTCCTTCTTATTCACAGATGTGAGAGCTCAATCTAGATTCATTTCAACATTATGAAAAATGTAATTGTGGAAATTTGAAAAAAACTTCAAAAAATAATGTAACGCTTGTAGAATTGCGTCTAATGTCTTGGAAAACTATTGTTTGAAGAGAAGCTTCACTTATAAACTACATTATTTATGAAAATGTGATGTACATAAACCAGGATTACCTCATAGTCATTTTAAAGATAAAGGCAAACCCTCTCTTAAGACTTTTCTATAAGCAGTTCAATTTTCTTGATCTGTTCGATTAGAATAGTGACGTACAGTGTAGCCTATCTAGCTCCTACATTCACAACTATTCGCAACTATTGCTGTCTTCGATATACGAGTACTTGTGCATTACTTTCCTGTAAAAAACGTGTTATCAATCTTTCATTTACTTCAACAGTTCATTTCAAATATAATATTATTGTGACAATTACAGTAACAGAATACACTTCTTGTAGGAAGCAGGTATAGGCTATAGTGATGTACCGTTTCATGATGTTCATCTTTCACGTTTCATGATAATATTTCTCTTCTATTTTTGTTGAGAATAAAGTTTACGCGGTTTAATATTCCTCCACTTTCCTATGTAAGAATTTTTATTTGAAAAAATAGCCTATACCAGAAATCTTTTTTGTTATTCTTGAAAATTATTCTCACATCTCATTGCTTCCCTTTATAAATACTGCATAACATTGAAGTCGACAGATTTCTTAAACAGTACACTCATTTCTTAAGAAAATATTTTCAGCGTATTTCGGAAATTGAACTTTGTGGAAGACGCCAAGTGACAGTTCTGCAAACGAGTTCTCAATCACTCTTTCTCTCATTCCTTCTTTCACTCTCATTCGCACCCTTTCCTTCTCATCCTCTCCTTCATACTATCTCCTTTATACTCTTACAATCTCTCTTCTTGTTTCTTTTCCTGTCGAAGGGTCGAATTCGAATTTGTTGCCTGTCTCCCGCAGGTCACCTTTTCTGTAATCAAGTTGTTTCATCGAGGCAGACACTAGAGTCTCGAGTCATAGTCACAACAAACCTTGAATTTCGAGTCATAGTCACAATCCTTGAGTCTTAAATCATGAGATACCGAGTCACGGGTCAAAAGCTTAGAGTCTTCTGTCTCAAGAATCTCGATTCTAGAGTCCGGTTATTACTGTACCTGTATCGCTTCAGTATGATTGTCCTCGCCATCACTTTGAAATAATTGTATTCGCGACATGAAATAGACATAACAATGCTGCGTCAGATATAAATTGTATTGTGCTGTTCTGATAATAATATTGTTCGTTGAAATAAATTCAGGATAAATAGATTTTTATTTTCTCGGACTTGAAGAGATTCACAGATTGCCATGCTGCACAATTGTTTTAATGGAAATCAAGATATTATTCTAATGTAAGCAAGATAAAAAATTCCAATCAATTTTTATACAACAAATTAGCCCGGTTTTATGCACCGCGTTTCCTGTAGGGCGAAAATAGACGCGTTAGAAACGTGACAAAAACGCGGTGACAATTCGTTCAAGCGACAGAAAACGCGGGTCAGAGATGATGTAAAGATACTAATATTCAGATAACAATAAAAAGCGTAATTGTTTTCATAGAAGAAAATTTAAAAACGATATTTACTCAGGTGAATAGTATCAATACGATTACAATTTAAAAACTCAAATATCCTAGATTTCAACAAATTTTGATTCTGGTTGAGACGGTCTAGCGTAAAACAACACATTTGACTCAATAGTAATTAAATCTAAGTGACTAAATGATTAGATACAATGTAGTCATATTAATTTTCGGAACGTTATTTGCGAGTTTCTATATTCAAATTTTCTTCCATAACAAAATTTCAAATGGAACAAGAAAACTTCTCATTATTCTTAAGACTATGCTTACTGTTTATTTCATCAACAACGGGATATTTGAAGTACTCAGGTAGTGAGATAAACTGTTTGAAAGAAAAATCTGCTTTTGAAACTTTTCAAGAAATATAATAATTTTGAAAAAAAAATTCTAAACATTCCTTTCTCACACCAACATTCAGTCAAGGTTAGTAGTATTTATCTACTAACCTTCATATTCAGTTGGATGAAAGTTTATTTTGAATAAATTAATTTTAAAAAATTGATTTTTCTCTTACTCTAAACTTATTTTTAGATGAATTAATTTTGGAGAAATTGTAATTTAATATTCCTGACGAAACATTTCAATAATCAGTTGACAGATCTTCATAATAAAAAGTCTCTGAAATTGATTATACCTTTTATATATATCATGGGTAAATCCCAGGAATAATAAATTGATTACAGCAATCTGTGTTTTGAGTGGGCCTGAATTTGACACCCTTACTAAATCTTTACTAAGGATCGATCGTTTCATGCATTTGAAATGTTCAGTTAATAGTAGATTCAGAGATTAAGATAATAGTAACCATTCGAGCTTTGAGTCTCATAATTTCATAAATTAGAGTAAAGTGAGAGATATTACAGCAAGAGAGGGTAGAATGGGTAAGATCTTTTAAGTCCTGTCACAATACGGTCGATTGTAGACTCTCCAGACATATACGTCAAGGGCAAACCTCAAACATCAACATGCTCTCAATAGCACAAAAAACATCTTTATGAGGGGTATACATGTGTTATTCAATGTTTCATCCGATACTGGTCAGGTATAACCCAGCTTTAGTCAACAAAAAACGCGTTCATCCAACACTAGTATGATTATATGAGTGTATAATCAGAGCTAAACGTTCCAGGTAGGGACTGAATAATGCACAAATTCTTATTCAAAAGGCACTCCAGCATAGAATTTACTGGGGATGCTTGAAAGGTGATCAGCATATTATACAATCACAGCAAGGTACTGGGTCTGGAACCCTGGAAGAACATTGCGTGAATAGTATCTCACAGGATGTGTTATGAAAATTATCTTTAAGCATTTTTTATAATAGTATTTGTTAATGTACTATAAATATATCAATTGTGCTCAAATAATATAAATTATGTAAAAAATATTAATATGATGAGATTAAATAATCAGTCACTCGTCAAAATTAAAACCATCTACCCTACGTCAATACTCTTATCGTCTATCAATTAGTAGATATGAACCTTATAACAGCCTCAATACTACCTTCTGGTTATGAAATGTCAACGTTACAATGGTGATAAAATACTAATGAGCGTTTCACGAAGAAAGATTCGTATCCCAAGGTTTTTGAACTTGTCATCCATTAAGAACTAGGAAGTCTTAAAATGAAACACGTGAATCAGTTTTTTAATTGTCATCATAATTCATATTCATTAAGATTTGAGCATTTTTTTTATCAATATCTTAAAAGGAAGAGATTCAACACTCATTCAACACTGTATGATTGAAGAGTTTGAATTGAAAAACATTTTTAAATGCTAATTCACAATCGATGTTGAAGTTATTGAATTCCAATTCTTTAAAAACTTTGCAACCACTAAAATAAAACTTATATATAAGTAACTCTTGCAGTTACTATCAAAATAGGGTTTTTCGAGAGTCTTTTCAAGGTTCCAGTGTTGAGATTCAATGAAAATACCGAAGTAGTCCATTATAAATGCCTAACTTTAAAACTTTCATGTGCAGATAAATTATGATCACTATTCCATCAGTTTACACTGAGCAATAACAATCACCTGGGTAAAAATACGGTGCATGATAAGAACATAATCAAAAAAATTAATTTAAAAACAAAGTTTTTGAAAAAAATTGTTGAGATTTTCCAGTATTCCAGTAAAAAAATTGGTGAAATTTTCCAGTATTCCAGTAAAAAAACTGGTGAAATTTTCCAGTATACCAGTAAAAAAAACTTGGTGAAATTTTCCAATATTCCGGTAAACAAATTTAATACGGTTGAAATATGATTTGAATATTATATACTATTATGGAAAAGATGTTTTTGTATGTTATAAAACATTTTTATTTTTATTAAAAACCTGAAATTCTAATTTTATTCATATTGTAGGCTACTGCTCCGACATCATGGACAAGTGTGTTATCAGAAATAGTACCGTATAACTAGGCTACGTGTTTTCTATATTAAAATATTTTTTAAGTCGAATGAATGATATCTCAAAAGGGAGACGTCAAAACACGTTTGATTGATCTTGCTTGCATAAGTTGTATAGTCTTCGTCCACAAGAGTCACAACAGTACTACAGTGACTGTAGTATGTGGCAGAGTCAGCGTTGTCTTTAATCGTTTACAGAAAGACTAAATTATTATCTAGGGTGTGTCCATTTTGGGCGTTGGTCCCCAACTGAACACAGACGGCGTGGAGAAACGAACTCTTTTGAATGCTGGTATTTTAATATAAGAAATTATTGAGGCTAAAAAATAAATGATTAAATTTTCTTAATAATTTCGTTTAGACAACCTATAATTTAGGTTGTTGAGCAACTCTTCACAATAATAGAATGAATGATTGGCGCCAAATGACATCAGATGACAATTGATTAGAGCTTGAAATATTAGAACAATCTACATAATAATATGTTTTGTCATTTCAATCAAAGATTGATCTTTTCCAAGTCCACTTACAACTCATGTGAAATTTCAAAATAATTGTGATCTCTAGCAACTTAATAGAAGGAAAACACTTTTTCCGTTTACCCTACAAAGAAATAATTCAAGATATAAAAGAATAATTATATTTAAAAAATGAAATAGAAAAATTGAGGTGTATAATTTTCTCTTGTGAATGAGTAAACATCACCAAATGCTGTATTCCAATAAATAGAAGAAATATGAAGAATGACATTTTATCCAAATACAGTTAAACCTCTGTATAACGAAGTCGATTATCCTGAGAAAAAATTCGCTATAGAGAGGTGTTCGTTATTGAGAGGTTGTTGTGACTAGAATACTGCCACCCCATCTTACAGATCTTATAATATATTACGGGCGGTAATTAAATGAATACACAATACAGTATCAGCGTACGTATATAGGGTAGCCTAATAGGCCAACGTTAATATAGAAATTTGAAAAATCATGCTGATGATAATAATAATGAAAAACATGTTTTTTGAATATGAATAAAATGTAATAAGTAACTAAACTCACCAATTCATTTCCAGGAGGCATGATTTTAACGTAGTGGAATTTAATCGAAGTATACTTAGTAGCAAAATCTTTCTACTGCCTTTACTAAAATTATTTCAATACTTTTAAACACGAAACTATCAGATTAAACACAACATAATTCTGTAAATAACTTTGTAAAGGAACTTTTATAGGAATCTAAATAATGACGAGTCTGTGAATGACAAGTTCTTAAAATTCTATTTTTAGTAACCTGCATTCAATTTCCGACATGTTGCAACCTTTACTCTGTCTACCTTCTACCTACCTGAATATCTCAGAATTATTTACCTTCCTGCTGAAAACAAGCAATTCCTTGGAAATGACTTTGTGGGCTTCCTATACACAATACATTTCGTAAGTTAAATTAAAGATAAATCTTCGTTGTTGAGAGGACCGAAATTCGTTACATAGAGGTAAATAAGCAGCAAAAATTCTGTGATGTTTTCCATGACGAAATACTTAATGAACAATCTAATATTAAAACTGGCACTATATTTCACTTTTATATGTTTTACTCACATACATTGGAGATGTTTGAAGAATGCATTTCACTTCTGAAAAGAGGCTGACAAACCTTGTCATGGAACAAGGTAAAAATTCGTTATGTGTAGGATTTCGTTATTTGGAGATTCGTTATATAGAGGTTCGACTGTACTTCACCTTCTGTAGAGGGTTTTTCTGAAAGAGGTGTTTATCTTAAAACAAGCACTGTATGATTCTTCATACTGATTACAACATACACAATAATATTTGATAATCGCTTTTCCACTTCATAGAATAGGTTGTTAATGAAGCTGGCTCGAAACGAATTATTATTAAAAAATTAATGGTGTTTTAAAAACCCCTTTCAGTAGCAGAGACAGTCTGCGCATTTAACGTTTCTTTGGTAATGAGTTTATTGATCATAGCCTATGACTAATCTATAATCCAGGAATGGATAATCCGTGATATAATTCATTCCTTGCATGAAAAAATTCTTCAGTAAGGATAACTTATAAACTCGAATTATTATAAGATCAAATGAAGATGATATTCCTATAAGCTAAGTAAAGTTGAGCTTGAAAAAACTTACTGATGGACTTCAATGATTAACTTGATAAAATAAAATTATAAAGATAATATTATTGTGAGCTATAAGTGGGATATTACTGGATAGCCAACTTTATCAAGCTCAATTGATTTTTTAAATCTGTGAATGAAAAATACAAGAAGTGTTCAAATTCATCAAGTGCCATTTCAACCCCACTCATGTAGCATGCAATGACTCAATGATTTCTAAATTTAAATTGCATTCAAACAATTAATCTGATAGAATTAATCAGAGCTGTTGAATCATAACAAGAAATCGATAATCTTAAAAGTAATTCGTAGAGTATTAAGTAATAAGTACTTATTGAAGGATAAGAGCATGATAATTTAAATTCGCAATATTATCAAGACACTTGGAATATTATTGAAGCAGATATACTTGAGTCACATTATGCCATGTTTAAATATAAACCTATTCAATAGAAAATTCATATCTGTTCAATTTTTTAAATAATAATCCAAAACCGTAGAGTCAGTCAGTTCTCCCTGCCACAATCACCAACTTCAGAGTAAAATAGTTCCATTAATTTGACTGAGGTAAGAGTACTTGACATCCACAAGCCTAATAAATCTGCTAAGAACCATAATTTCTATTTTTAGGATAAGTGCTGAAAGTCGCTACCCACTTTTCATATTTATCTTCTATTTTTAGGATAAGTGCTAAAAGCCGCTACCTACTTTTCATATAACTATAAATACGAATTTTTAATCTATAAAGAGTGTCCCTCATAAAGTGTTACCCAAGGTTTCAGATGAAATTTCCAACAAAAAATATTTGAGCATCATTTTTAAGGCTGTGTGCCAGCCGCTGTGACTGATCAAGACTCGAGTCCTGACCCAAGGCAACAAACAAGTTTTTCCAACCCAATATACTGGTCTGCACTCGTAGCACTCTTGCGGATTAGTACTGAACTAGCTCTTCTCACGCGTTGCCAGGTCTCTTGTCTTCCTTGCTCTTCGCCTAGTTTGTCGTAGTCAGTTTCCATAATTTATGTCTAACCAAAGACAATATAATAATTGTCTTTACATTGTCTTTGGTCTAACTAAGCCTTAAGCGTTGGGGGAGGGTAGTTGGCTCGCTCACATGCTTCCCCAATTAGTCATAATCTAGTAAAATAAACAGTGTCCAAGCCGGAGCTTTCCTATAAAATAATCTGATACCTCTGACGACTAGAGTGACTTCAGTTTGAGCTCATTGTTGACTGACGATCATGAAGTATCAAGATTCTCCATCGGAGATCTCTCTACACGCTACAGGATAATAACGATTTTCTCACTTAGAAAATAATGAAGTATTCAGTAAACCAGCTGAATCTTGTCTACTTCAGAGTAGAGATGTTATGGAATTCCCGTTCTACCAGTACTTGACATTATTTGGCATCTAATTATTTCGAACGAATTCGTGACAAATATTTTTTACTGCGAAATGAAGTTACTTTAATCCATACACAAATCACACTGATTTGTGAGAATAACGCGAATACTGGTTTTGAAAATATGCAGCAATAATTATAAAACATGTAGTTCAAAATGCATAACTTATCAATCATTCTTTATTGAAATCTGGAATTCTTATCCAATCTAGAATTATTGTTTTTTAAAAGTTGTTTTCATTTTAATTTGCAGGGAGAATAGTAAGAGACTCCTATCAGAGAAGAAATATACAAAAAATGAGATGTAACTGCAGTACCGATGAATGTTTTACGGTGAGAATCGAAGCATAATAGGAGAAATATCAGAGAAAATTAACATTTTTATCTTCTCTAATTTTCCAAGGACATCAGAGTTTGTTCAATTTATTAGTCATATCGTTATCTCCAATACAGCACTCCACCACTTGAGATCACAGCTGTGTGGTGAGAGTACTTGTCAACTGACCACAAAGTTCCGGGTTCGATTTCCGGCTGAGACTCGAATCATTTTAATCATTCATCGTTTATCTTATTCGCTACTTCAACACTATTTAGAAGTTTAGATTGAAACGTGGTTTAACATCTAGTTGAACCAAGGTTAAATTCTGGTAGTGGAAAGGGAAAACGTAATACAGCAATCTTTATCTAAAAAAAAAAAACTATTTTCAATTATTACTCCCACTTATGATCATTTTACACATTAAGTCTATTCTTTGTTGATAATTAACTTATATTTCAATTCATATGAGATCAACATTATTTTAAGAGATGAAACTAAGCTCTTGTGTTTAAAAAATATTAAATTTAAGATGCCACTTTATAAAGCATGTTGAAAAGTTGAGTTCCAGAGTAAAGTTTCTATTGGGTTTTAACTTAGCTTTCACCCCTCTATTCAGTGGCTTCTGAGAATCACTAATTTAAAGACTGTTTTCAACTACTTTTGGAATACGCTCCCCCAAATTCTGTATCTATTCACATAAAGAATCGGTCTTAGAATACTTTTTTGAAGCCGACATGACCCTAAAACTTGTGCGTGGTTAGGAGAATTATAATACAATGATGTTTGATGATTTGATGATTATAATATGTTATAAATGGTGAACCATACAGGCTTATGAGGGTTTCGAAGCACCTGGTGAGTGATAACGTCTTGTCATCGCACCGATCACCCTTCCAAGTACAGTCCCGAGCGCCCGTGACTGAAAATCACGTTCACCCTGATACCTTTATAATGATATATTACGTAAATTTTTTTTGTACCGTTCAACGACATAAATATGATCATACAATAAATTATGTCGTCGTTGTTCCACGTTGAATGTTCATTAATTATAAATTCATATTATTAACACAGATTAACATTATCTAACATCCAATACAAAATAATTTGATGTTTTCAATTCAATTTTCCATCTCATATGTACCACCGTGTTACTCATGATCTCATGTAACAAGTGCGTATCAGAGGACAAATTATAACGAAGTAGTACCTGAAATAAATCATTAGACTATGCATTTCCTGTAATGCTCTCTTGGGAGGTGCCATAGATAGAGCCAGAATGCATCCCATACAAATTAGACAATAACTCCAATCACGTTTCAAAATGATGCCGATATATGCTGCTCCATTTGAGTGAGTGTCTTTATATACGACGACGACGACGACGCCACTATCTTAATGAATTCTATTCAAAGCTGTGAATGCCTGTAGAAAGCAGAGAGGATCTTGTTCTCTTACAATCTACTCCCTTGCTCTACTCCACTAACTTCCCCTTGAAAACAGGGATGGATGGGTGGTGAGAGAAAGCGTGTAACTTGAACTTGAATCATACTCTACTAAGAGAGAATGAGTTACTAAGAGAAAGAAGAAGAGAGATAGAAATAGGGATAGCGACAGTGAGAGGTTGAGAGAGAGCGAGTGTCAGAAAGAGGGTGGGAGGAAGGTAGAGAGAGAGAGAAATAAAAATAAAGAGTGTGAGAGAAAAAGAGAAGAATTGAGTGGAAAAGGGAGGAAGTGAGAGAGTCAAGAGTCATCAGGGAGAGTCCTATTATTTATTGACAGCATCCTTCAACGACTCTCATTACCATTCGTCATAACGTTTCGACTGTACAGTACAACTGAAATTATAATTAACACGTTATTTAATGCTCCGAAAGCCCTTCACTGTCCATTGATTACGGTTATTCACTCTATTGAATGTTGAATTTCAAAGAGCGACTTAATTATCGACAACAAAGCTAGTTGAAATTTGAATTATGATCTGTATTCACATTCACACAGTATTTACGGTAGTCTAGTCGTTTCATCATCCTTGTTGACAATTCCAAATATGACTACGATATTAAGTGGAAATTGGTAGAGAGCGGCAATTAATAGAACAAAGCTCACCTATTGTTATTAGCTCTATTGTAGTAAAAATGTAGTGGGATTAGGGGCGTGTCCACTGAGTATCATTGAGTTGAAATTATGTAGAACATTGATAACTTGTTTCATGAGGAATATACACAATTGAAATTAATTTTAGTTGTTTTCCAAGAGAAAATTGTCTATGTGAATTTTCGACGAATATATTACAGCCTTTTAAGGACCCTTTTAAGGTTCCTTTTTGAGAGGAGGATGAGTATAAGATTTGAGTATCATCAGTGTACAACTCAAGTATTTGAGTATATAAAAGAAAACCACTGACCATAAGAGTTTCTAAATTTCTGACCTTAGAACACCCACGTTCTTGTATAACACCATAGGCTTAATAAAAGCATAATAAATAGTTGTTTATTCATTCATTTATTTTCGAAACTTTTCGTTACACGTAATAATATACTTTTAGTGTAGGTATTGTATTTCATTGTTTCCTCCATGTGAACGGTTTTTATTATCAGCATCTACTCAAAAAATTTAGTAGTGAAAAAACTTTGAAAAGGGTCTGAAGAAATGGGGAGAGAAAACTCAAAAATCAGCTACAGTTGATTGAAATACATGCAGTGCGTGTGCAATAGATAAGAACTGCATTCATAAATAATGAACATAATAGATTATTACGGTGTTATAAACCGAGGTATCTGGATATAAAAATTATATTCATGTTTTTCCATGAATATTCATGTACTGTATTAATGTAGCCTTACCAGTGTACAGAATGTCAATGCTATTTTTCTAAGTTTAATTGTTTGTGATTTTTCTCACAATTTTTATCCACCGTACCTTTGATCTTCGCAATTGAATCCTCTACTGGTTTCAATCTTCCCCCAAAGAATTGATATGATTTTTTTCTGTTAATTAAGGAGTGCCAAAGTTATTATTTGAAGAGACAACAGTGACTCATTAGCAAAAGAAAGACACAGAATCATTTGATAGTGTCTGGCGTGGCGAAGGGAGTGACTCGGGCAAACCTTGAGGTCTGTAAAAGCGAAGTTCTCACGGCGAAACAGAAAGTTTCTCGCCAGGAACCCAGTAAGCTCCTACGGCCGGTTCAAAAGGATGTTGTTGTTGTTGGTGCCCTTCTCCACGCTATCTTTCGCGTTTATGGGCGGAATTTATTCCTTAATTATGAAGTAAACAGTTTTGTGAAGTTTTGGAGCAGCTCGCTCCCGCGAGCAATAATCTAGGAAGAGGCAAGGCAAACTGGACCGAATCTTTTCGCTGAAATAACAGGGTTGCAGAAATTTCCGTCCGCCTTGTGGTTCTTGCTACAAAATGGAAATATTCAAATTTTTGAAGTCTATTCTACAGTGAGAAAATTTACATTTTGTTTCATGGGATTCATTGCTCCCAAGTACGCATGCAAAATATACTATAAATTACTTTTTTATACTTCGGGTTTCAGAATACTTTAAGGTTGCAAAATAGTTAACTACTGAGCGTTGTGTTGATCATTACTTTTGAGCCAAATTATTCCAAGAGGAGTTCCATTAGTTTATGTACTATTTTTTTTCCAATAGGTGTAGCATAACTGAATTCTACCAAATTTATGACTATATTCGGCTTCGGAATCGGCTTCTCTTTGACGCTTCACAACAATTAACCTAATACAACGTTTCTGATTAGAAGTTTTTATTCTTTGCTGACTCTGCTCTACCTAACTTTCGAATAGCCTAAGTATGATTTTTGGAATTTTCTAATAAAATGTTTGGCAGCAATTTTTTTGCAGAATGTACTAGTTTTCTGTATATTTTCTTATACTTTTAATAGTACAACTCAAAGCTAAAATAGCTAAGTTGTCTCTCAGTTATAATGGAAACCATGGAATTTCTCATCTTTTCGTCTTTTCTGAGAAAATTTAATGTCTTAAAAATATGTACTGATAGTATTAGTACTTGTATTTAATGCAAGATATCACAGATGTCTGCGCTTGTAGTTTATTATATTCGTAATTAAATGTGTTAATAATGCAGGGGTGCCCACAGGGGGGGGGGGCTATGACGCAGACTGCGTCATTGAAATTCTTTGGGGGGGGGGTTAAGTGGATTAAAACCGTGTTTAACGTGACGACATTCAAAAATATATTACGAAGTGACCAGATAGAATGCCAATTAATGACAATAGATTTATAATTATTACTATACTATTGAATATGAATTAGTTAAAATAGTTATGTTTAGGGATTTGTGCAGGAAGTTATTATTCAAGCTTAACGAGACGCTAAGCGCTCTAAAAGAGGTTTATACAACTTCACTCTCCTTTATTGAACCATTGTGTATTTGTAATAATATTTGATAGTATAAAAACCATTTAGGTTCTCATTATTTTTTAGGTATTTTGCAATTAAGTTTATTGAGCAGAAGTTCATATATTCATTTCATTATATTTCTTTTTTACCTTTACAAAAAAATGTTACCTATGTAAATGTTACCTATATTAACTATGTATTTTTTTTTGTAAAGAATCTCAAGAAATATACATACTTTTTGTATATTATTGACTGGGTTTGAATTTTTTCAATAGCTATATAAATCTTCTTTTAGTTTTAGAAAGAATACGGGGGTTTACGTTTTCACATTTTTTTGGGGGGCCTAATTTATTGGGGGGGGGGGGGGGGTTGGTGCTAAATGTAAGGGGGTGTATCATAAGGCTTGGGGGGTGCCTAATTTTTTGGGGGTCTGGTGATAAATTTAGGGGGGGGGGGTGCGTCATGAGGCTTAGAGGGGGTGGGCACCCCTGAATAATGTTAAAAAATTTACAATGTCATGCTAGCTAGCTTGGGAAACCAAGTTCACCGAGCTGATCTTGATTGGCCAAGGAATGTCTTCTTATCCCACCTGTCTTAATTTCTTTTATAAATCTGAACAAAAGTGTAATGTAATAATGTAATTTTCAACAAAGACATCAATAAAATTATTTCATATAAATATTGAATTGTATACAATCTTTTTACAAAATTCAGATATAAGATGTAATTCTACATCAATTTCTTCAACTTGCATTCACTAATAATCAATCATTCCTCTTACTACATTACAATCAATTAGTTATACTATATATTATGATTTCATTCATGAAAGAGTAAATAGTAACTTCTAACAGTAAAATTCTTTCATAAAATTACAGCTTTTCCAAATACACGGTACCTGCCAACAATGCAAGACCTACTAGAGGCGCATGAGCTACATATAATAAGCTAATATTCAACTTATAATTATGAGCTTAATGAAAAACGTTCACGCATATTTCTATGCGTTTCTAGCAAATACGTATCGAGTTCATCTGGTACTATACTCAATGGTATACTGGTTGTTGGTCATAGTTTTTTCCTCTCACGCATACTGCTTCGTGAAGCAAAGCAACTCCTTATCCGACAGTGTTTATCTATTTCTGTATTGGCTATATTTATTCTCAAGATTTATAATAAACACTCAGCACGTGGGTAGTGACGATGATGCTTGTTTGTGGCGTTGTTTGGGGGGGGGGGGGAGTGGAAAGACGACTGAAGGCACGATGGAAAAGGAGATTAGTGTCGTTTTAAATTATGATTACGGTAGTTCACTGTAAACTTCCTCAGTCTTCCAGTTCCTCACCAACTCGAAGTTTTCTCCAGCCGAATCAGATAACTTTGAAGTGAAACAACGCTTGGCATCTGAAAGAAGAATAATAATTTTTCAAGACTTAGAATGCCATATCTACTTTCTACTTTTGATCTTATAAATAATAGGCTTATACTATTATTATAAAAATGAAAATGTCTTATTTATAATAATTTCTCAGAAGATTGGTTTTGACTAATAATGGGAACCAGGTATATTTAGTGAATTAGAAACTATTTTTTCCTAAAATTTGAAAATTAGTCTAATTTTTCCATAATGCAAATTGGAAGTACTTAGTACAGGTTTATAGTACAAATTATAAGTGTGTTATAAGTAGCCTACAGTTTTCTATGTGCCAATTTAGAAATTTTTGAAAGATTTTGATCTAAAAATCAATTTTTAGAAATAAAATATAATGGAATCATACACAATTATATTTGTTGGATGTTTTGAATTTTCTGTCTGATTCCTAGAAATTACTCTTTATTGAAGAAATTATAAAAAATTATACGGTGAGCTAGACAGCCATCCATATTCTACATGCTATGAATTCGAACGCAATATTCAATGAAAAATGCAAACGATACTTTGGTTTTTTGTCACAGGAAATGATGATGATGATGATGATGATGATGATGATGACAATAATAATATATCATCACAGAAAATCATGAACTTCTATAATTTATTTCATTGCAATTTTTATCAGTAGTTGAGTTTGGATATTCATCAGTAGTTCAGAAGAGTGCGACGCCCAAACACATCTTTTTTCGATTTCAATTATAAGATAATTGCAATTCCATTTAATATCTCTTTTAGTTCATTTTATTTATTTATTCATTGTTCCTCCATGACAAACAAAGGATTATACCTCCTCCATTTCTGTTTTATATATATTGTCTCAATCCAGTCTCTATGGACTCCATAGAACCGTGTAATGCAATAACTAATTCTTGTAGTACTGTAAACAGTCACCTAATTTGAAATAGAGTTATAAATCCAGCATTTGTTCTGATACTGATATATTTTCTACTAATAATTTATAATTAAAATAAATAATTTTTTTCATCATTATACCATTACAAGTCTTCTAAATTACAATATTTTCAAACATATATTTTTGGATGTTGAATTAGTGAACATTTATGTCAGATTATATCTCAAGGTCAATCAATCAAATATCGGATGGAAATTATTAGTGAGTATAGATAAAGCACACTTCACAGAATTAGCTAGTATACTTCCTTCCTTGTTTATTTAGTAATGAGAAGGAACCTCCATAAAACAATATGACTTCATCCACTGATATCACACTATTCTTTGTGATAAAAAAGTAAAGGGAATCCCTTTATCGATGTATGGAGCGTGACATTCTATCCGTTTGACATGATATTTTTCATTACACCTTCAACGGGTTGTTTGTTTCCTTTTACTTTATCGTCAATTATTTTATCTATTGAGTTCGCGCAAAGCAAAATAAAGAAATGATTATTTTATTTGAAAAACTACGAAAACTGTTGTAAGGAGTTTATCACAGTTGAATTACAACAACCACATTAGGAATTTTGTATTTGGGAAAACGAGAAAATCCAGAATGCATTTTATGTTTCTCTTTTTTTTCGGAGAATGAAGACCTGTTTGATAACCCTGTCGGGTCTGAGACCCGTCTTATTACCCTGTCGGGTCTGAGACCTGTGCGTGGTTAATGAATTGGATGATGGTGATTGATGAGTTGGACCTACAGTTTTAGGTGGCTTCCGAACCACCGGAAGTGATTTTACAGCAGAGATTAGAGTTTTTTTGCTGGCCAATCAAATCGGTCTCCCTTACAATGAGCGCCCAAGAGTTTCGTAGCTTATCTTATCTTATCAGATACCTGCTACGGCACTCGGCTATCAGTTCCCAATGCAACTATGTAGTTGGAAATCTGTTTTCGCTCTACAATATGGGCCTCCAATTTCTTCATCTATCGACCTAGATCTTATAGTGCCTTATCACATTGCTCTCAATATTTTCTATTACAAGTTTGTTCCGTGAAAAGATAGAAATATCACATTGTGCGATAGGAATAGAGGAGAAATGGATGGCGGAAATTGAAGCAACCAATTTCTTCCATGTTGTCAAATGTTGTGATTTGTTGTAATAGTTTTGGTTTTAGAGTTATCAGACAGTAATTCAAGGAAGATAAGACCAAGCCCATTTGAAAATTTTCAAGTTCAAATAATAGGCTACAGTTCAACTAACACTTCTGCCTTCATCTCTTTTGAAATTGTTCTAATTTCACCTAATCCTTTTCCAGTTCTTTCCCTGATCATCTCTCCCATTCTATCATCCATTCCTAGCTAATACCGTATTTCAAAATATTTTTTTCAACCATTGTTAAATATTTTTCTATGTTGAAAGGTGGTTCATGACGTCTGTGGCATTATAGAATTTGAGTTATTATGATTTGATTACTGAATGTCAAGCTTGATGGTTGTAATTGGATCGCATTGTTACCATTGATATCCATTTTTATCGTTCAAAAATTAAATTGCTATGTATATTCAGCGCCTGCAATCTATAATAAGTCGCTATTGTTGGATAGCACAAAGCTCTTGTCTCCTATTTAGCTACTTGACTGAGACACACTAGGCGACTAGGTAGGCCCATTGGATATTATTATTTGTGGAGAAAATTATAAGGAAGCTTTTATAGAACAAATTTCAATTTTAAATGTAGACTATCTAGCCTTCTATGCAGGTTCATAGTTCCTGGACAGAGCTTTCTAATCGCAGAACGAAAAGCCACAATGCCATTAGATTTGTCTATTTTCATTATCAATAGGTCTTTTGAGATTCCAATATTTTACTAGCCAACTGGCCTCCAAGAGGTAAATTGAGAAAATACTTAACCTATATTATACACAATCTATTTTTCTTTTTTTAATTAAAATATCTTATAAGACTATTGCCTACTGCCTACTCGATTCAATTTATAAAAATGCATTTTGATACACCCTTTTTAAAACACTTTATGCTCTGTGAATTTAACGATATAGTTAAAAATTCATCAAACTTATATTCAGTTTTATTCTATCCTAAATTGTAACTAATTCATTATCGATAGTGGGTCTCTTAATACTAGAAGTTCTGCGTACAGAAGACCTCTCTCGCCAACACTACTTACTCAAAAGGAGAAGATATTTTTGAAAAAATTTTATTGCTTAATCTTCCATTGATGATACAATATTGCTGAAATCAATATTTAAAAAGTCAAAAATATTTGAGGCCCCCTATATAAATCACCCCTTATACCTAGCAAAGTGTTACCATGCATTTTTAGCAGCTCTTAATATTAACCTCTAACCATAAAAAACAAAAATCATGCAATAACAAAAACGTTCAAAAATTTTTCACCCACCACCTTTCACCAGTGTAATATAGATTTTCGCCACTTGCTTCAAATGGGATTATTTAATTTTTTCGTGTAGAAGTCTCCAGAGTTAAGAAGAAGAATTTCCAAAATATCACAATATTTGAGTTTTTAAATTGTTGTAGTTCAATGTCAAACTTCTTCTTGTAGATTTATCTTCCACTTCCAATCGAAAAAAAAATTATCCACAAAATGCGTTTTTTGAAAAAATAGATTTTTCCCACCCCCACGACAAATGTTCAATTTATGAAAAACTTCATACATATCATTTCACTCAGCTCAAAAAGCTCTACCAAAACAAAAAAAAATTCTTCAAGATTTTGAAAAATCCATTCTAACCCCACTTGGGTTTATCTATTTTTTTATGGGTTGAACCCCCTTTCAAATCGTCTTAATTTTTGTTTAAAACCACCCGCACCCAAATCAGACCCTCCAATAATCGGGGGTAAGTTGAGCACCATAAAAAATATGGGGGATTTTTTTCGAAAAATGGGCTACATTCATCGTTTGGTCTAGAAATAAGGAACATTTATGCAAAGTTTCATAACAATTTATGAGGACCGATGCTTTTGACTGTCATCGTATAACATACATAAACATATCCTGTAATGTGCTTTTGAGGG
Source organism: Conomelus anceps (assembly GCA_948455865.1). NCBI lineage: Eukaryota > Metazoa > Arthropoda > Insecta > Hemiptera > Delphacidae > Conomelus > Conomelus anceps. The sequence continues at coordinate 105,709,904 of OX418216.1, forward strand.
ACACCTGGGAAAAATTGAAGAAACATTATCTCCACTTCCAGATCTTACGTCTTGATCGACTTACCGATCGCAAGTCTCGGGTTCGGCTGCAGTCACACGCTACTGCGGAGGTGCGGTGAGGATCCTAGAAGAAGGATCCTAGGATCCTAAGAAAAAGGTTTACTCTATGGCCTGAGGATTTCACGGTAACCTTCCACAATAATATTGTGATGTAGGGAGCATGGACTCGGTATTATCTTAATGGACCAGACCGGAAACCGAGTTAATAACCATAAATCTAGTTGTGCAAGATTCCTATAATTTACCCCTGTTGATGGCCGGAACAGAATAAACGCAGCGGTACTGCCGTACAGGCTGCGAAAACCACTCTCGAAAATATTCTAGCTCTGCCCAAAAAAATGGACAAGCCTTTGAATATAAGAGAGTATGTGAAAGACGGAAATCCCGTCTAAGAACAGTATAATGGTTCATACTGACAGAGCCCACCAAGCCGAAAGGGTAAATAATATGGAAACTTTATGAAACCAAAAATTTGACGTGTACCGTATTGAATAAAAATTGATATAAGATAAAAGTTTTAAGAATTCAATAATGAAAATTACTAAACAGTATGAAAAATGAATGAAATAATTAAGTTGAAGAATAGAAACTATTTGATAGTTCTTTTTGAAGAATGGAGACTGTAAAAACGTGAGTTTTAAGTGGATTCGTGACATGGATTCGGCTTAGCGGAAAAGCAAGAATCGATTTTTTTACACTCGACACAGCCTATGATTTAAATTTCCTTGTTTTTAATAATTTTGTGTACACACTTTTCGTAGGGGCCCCCTTAAATAATTACGACTCAATTGAACGCTGATTTCCTCTCTTTGTGGTCGGGTCGCCTCTCTCTGGCACGTAGATGTTGCTGAGTGCTGCTTCTCGCGATTTTAGCACTCTTTCGGAAATTTAATTTTTTTATTTTTGAATGAGACTGGTCTACTTGAAATTTTATCTTGCTGAGGTAATTTCTGGGATTTAATTATATAAAGGTATATTCAACAAAAATACACCAAAACGGACAGCGTAGTCCTTCTAGTTCAGAGTTTCAAGTGGTGAATGTAAGAGTAACCCTTTGAGTAAGTGGCCACTCTCTCTGCAAATTTACAGGAAATGATGCCGAAATTGGCAATATTCCACCAGGTGTTAATTAAATGGAAATTAGAATAAAAAACGGTACTATTGCTGTTCATGGGTTGTGATGATAAAGTAAAGTTCACATAAGTTTCGATGTTAAACATCAACTGACCGATAAATAATTAGTAATCAATAATTGATAAAAAGTAATTGATAGTTACTGGTCCACGTGGCTCTTAACCGTGGCTTTTCACGAAAACATTATTTTCGGGCCATTAATTAATAAAAAATACATTTTAATACAATAAACCTAGGAAAAGTAATACAGAACAGATCGATTTTTACGGTACACAGTGAATTAGGCCTACTATTTAGGTCGTGAATCTAACCTGCAAGGAGGTTAGCAGCGAGTGGCAACGGATTACAAAAATACCTTCTAGTATACGGCAAAAACCAGGTAGGTGTAACATTTTGATACATTGTTTAATCATAATCAAAACTTTAAATAAATATAGTTTGAGGTCTCACAAATGTAAGTTATTGACGTTTCCACTTTTCGTGTACTTTTCAATTTCGATTATCGATAATCGCCATTATGATGTTGAATTATTATCGATAGCCTGTCAAACAGCTGATTTTTTCCGAATTCGTAACGGTAGTGGATTGAATCTTTCATTGCCGTGACGTTATATCGGTACCAGTTTCAATATAACTCTCCTAATCCTTTCAGATGTGGTAACTCTTTTAATTTTAAATATGCTATTTTTCTTCTCATATTAGAATCTTAGAAATCTTGGCGGTTACCAGCCACCATCACACTACATACAGACAGACGAAATGCCGAGCGGTCGAGTTGAAACTGAGGCCTCACTACGTTCGATCAATCAATCAATAGATTGGAATGGTTCCAATTGAATAGAATTTTTATTCAATTTCATGACTTCTGATTTTTTCAGTTCAATAATTTTGATTTTTTTATACAGTGTTTGAATCATGACAACTCAAGTAATTGAATAGACTAGAGGCTAGAGCCACTTAATTACTACACGTTAAAATATTAGCAAAATAAATAATAATGAACTGAAATATTATGTACGGTACTTGCTAACCGTAATATTGCAAATATTGAGTACAATAAACACAATTTTAAGTGCAGTTAGGTACTACTATAATAATTATAATAATAATAATAATAATAATAATAATAATAATAATAATGATAATAATAATAATAATAATAATAATAATAATAATAATAATAATAATAATAAAGCTTTATTTAACATTCATTAATGAACAAAAGCCTCTCTGTATGAGGTAATAAAATAATAAGAGGTTGGCTGCCGCTTAACTCTATTACAGATAATATGCTTGTAATGTCAATGTATTATCACAGTCTTTTCACTATTCTGCTCCACAAATTTTGATCTCTAGCCGAAGTAGCCCATCGCCAAATCGCTGGGTAAACTCATCCCGCCATCTTGTAGGTGGTCGTCCCCTTCTCCTGACCAGGTCTCTTGGGATCCACTCTGTACATATCTTGGTCCAGCTGTCGTCTGGCATTCTGGCCACATGTCCTGCCAAATTCCATTTCAAGAGTGAGCCTCCTTTTGCAGATATTTCATTTGAATCCTGCGCAATACATCTCTGTTTCTCACTCGTTGACTAAGTCTGATTCCAAGGATGCTCCGTATCATTCTTCTTTGGGTTGATCCAACCTTTCCTTTAGCGCCTATGTTTGCGACCCATAAAGAATTGCCGGATACACGCACATTGTCAGTAGTTTTGATTTCACCTGATTGGAGAAGTTGCCCTTAAATATACTTTTCAATGCCCAGTACTTTCTCCAGCCCTTCTTAATTCTGGCGTTTACTCCACTAACAGCTCTATTTGTGAATGACAGTATCTGGCCCAAGTACTCGTACTCTTTCACATATTCTATTATACCACAGGAGACCTCCACTATCTCTTGATACACTATAGTTACTATACTATGTACTAGACTATAATGCAACATATTTATTTTTTTCGAAGGATAAAGACAACATTACTGTACTTGGGTGATGAGTTGGATGATGATGATGATTAATTTTCAATTTTATTTCAGGGTAAGTATTGCTTAGTATTCTTTGTTTTAAAAGACGGAAACATTTTTTTAGAATAGAATGAAATAGTGTTTGGAAAATATTAGAATGAGTTTTGAGTTTAATAGAATAGAAACAAATGAATTTTTAAGTTTACCAATAAAGAATGAGCATTTTCTTTCAAATACAGTATATGAACAGATATGAATCAATCACGGCTAGTTTTCATTGGAACTTCTGTTTCAATTTTGTCAACAAAAACAGAAAATCTCAAGAACCACTCGGCTCTAAGTAATTTAGGCACAATCTTCGTTGATCGTCCATCTTTTGTGCACAAAAATTAATTAAAACTCGCTTTGAAAATTCTGAGACATCGAAGAAGAGATTATGTACACAGAAAACATGGGAGTGGAAATTTGCATTCGGGCACAATTTCCATATTTTTCTCTTTTGAGAGAGAATTCCAATTATACTGTACTATTCGATGAAAATCGAGCCGTTTAGAACGAAATGCTTCACCCGGGCTTTATTTGGGGTGCGATGATGAAAGAGCTGCAATTTGAATATTGAGTATCTAATTTTTAATAACTTCCTTTGTAAGAAATAATGATACTCTTGCCCGACGACCAGCAATTTTGTGCGGAGCCCTAGTTTTATTTCTGTATACATCTATTTCTACCCCTTCATCAGCGCTGGACTTTCGGAAATTACTGTACATTGGAATGATGAAACAACGATCGAAAAATGTTTACCGAATTGATAATGGATTCAACCAGGTCCAAATAGTATTTTGGCCCAATAAAGTAATTACGGCATTCGAAGAGACACTATTTTCTCTGGAATTATTGATCTCTCCATTAACAAATAATAATCAGCTAATTTTTGAAAATGTGAATGATCCATTAACTATTCTTCAATATATATTAACTATATACTTCAATAATGTATGTGGCCTACCTGAACAAAATTTGATGGAAGAACTTATCGCTAAGTTTACAACGGAGTAATAAAGTAATTATTATTGTTATTTTGAAGGATCTATCACTATGCTTTATTATCACTTACTCGTTGGTTCGGAACTCACCTGAAATAGTAGGTCCACGTAAGGGTCTTCCCACCAACAAAAGCCATTCGCTTATTATTTTTATTTTATTATTATAATTATTACTATTATTATATTATTTTCAACACTGTTTTTATTATCTTATTCTCTATAGTTACCTGGAGCTCCAGAAACTCCTATTGTCTAATTCCCCAATCAAATCAACAGAGATTTTCTAGAACTGTCTATAAAAAATGTAGGAATAAAATGTAGAAATAAAAATGTAGCGATCCAGGTTCAGTAACTTTCTCAACGGAAATAGCAGAATCTGTTCAAGGTCATCATCTTCATCGACGTTGTGAAGATGAATAAAGTTGACAACTTAAAATTGGAGGTCGCAAGTTTTGAATATTAAAAAGCGTCTCGAAGGTTGAGACCTTCTTTGAAATCTTCCGGTATGTTACATCTTGCATTGCAATGAATCTCGTTTGCCAATACTACTTGATGAAAATAAATTTACACCAAGAATCCAACAAGTAACCAGCTTCCTGTTATGAGACAAGCTCTTGTAACGGTCTCCATAGACAAAATCTTAATTAAATTAGCTTCTGAACTTGTTGAGTTTTTATAGATCACTTCAAGTGCTGATGGTTATTGTACTTGAAAAAGGGAACTTTTCAACTCTACCACTCTGAAGTTTATCATGCTAATGACAAAACTTGATAGCTTGGGAAAACACGTAATCTATTCAACAGGAATTACCTGAAACAAGGCCATCGTAATTCATTTCGGAATTAGAATTCCTTCCCCAATTCTTATCTGCTGGAAACTCTAAGGTAGCTGTTTTTCAAGATAATCAAATTTGAACTATTTTTTCTGGTGGTAGTGTAGGTGGTCCAAATAAGCAATCAGTTGCTTTTCATGATTTTACCAACAGAATGATTTTTGGTCTAAATTTTATACTAGTGGTTTACCCGTGCTTTGCAACGTGATTTTAGGTATAATACTCGTTAATTATTCAGTGATTAATTCTTGATCCATATAACTAATAATGAATGTTTGGTTCTGTGAAATGACTTTATGGGTTTGGACCGCCTTTATCAGTTGAGTAAAATTATACATTGAGATAGACATTGAAAATTAAATATACATTATTATACATTGAAATAGTCTCCCCTTTTGTCCCCCCTCACTCAAGAATGGCTCGATATACACGTCATCAAGCTGTATCTCATTCTTCTCAGCTTATTGAGGCGGAACAAATCTACAGAGTGTCTCTGAACTCTCTACAGACCTTTTCAGGTATTATTCCTGGACCATAGACAAGCCAAAATATCATATTCAAAATTTCGAAAACTCAAAAGTTACTCATATAGCCGCCATTTTGATTTTTTCACATAAGAAATTTTAATTCGAGAACGGCTAGTTATAATTAAATGAAATTTGGTATTTAACTATATTACCTAAAGATCTAGTTACAGGGGAAAAATTAATTTTTTACAATCATTATTTTCAAAATGGCGGCTGCCTAAAAATTTCAAACGTTAATATCTTAAAAACCGCTCATAATTAAAAAATTACATTTATCACGTTTTATTTAGAGAATTTAATTGCAAATCTAATGACACAAAATTTACGGAAATCGGTTCATAAATAAAGGACAAAATTAAATTTTAAGATATTGCATTCTTGTCAATATCAACTGTTATCATGTGACATCGCTGCTAGTATTTGTATAAAAATGGATTTCCTCCATTAGTTATGAACCGATTTCCGTAAATTTGGTGTCATTAGATTTGCAATTAAATTCTCTAAATAAAACGTGATAAATGAAAATTTTTTATTATGAGCGGTTTTTAAGATATTTACGTTTGAAATTTTTAGGCAGCCGCCATTTTGAAAATAATGATTGTAAAAAATATTTTTTTTTTGCTGTAATTAGGTCTTTAGGTAGTAAAGCTAAATACCAAATTTCATTCAATTATATATAACCGTTCTCGAATTAAAATTTCCTATGTGAAAAAAAACAAAATGGCGGCTATACGAGTAACTTTTGAGTTTTCGAAATTTTGAATATGATATTTTGGCTTGTCTATGGTCCAGGAATAATAACTGAAAAGGTCGGTAGAGAGTATGTATGTATGAAATGTCACATTTGGCTTACAATTTGTATTACTTCTATTTGGAAGGGAATTATAGGCTTTCCCCATACTGAAAAATGACAATTTTACGTCAAATTAGTCCTTACTCAGAAACTACACGAAATTGTAGATTACGTTTTTCTTTTTCATATCGGTTATATCAGAATAGAAAGTAAACCACATTTAGAGTTTAGCTAAAACCATATTATAGGTTGCAAAATTTTCTCAGATTCTATTTTTGTTTTTTTTTTGTTTTTTTCCGATTTTACAGCCTAACTATATGTTGGACAAGACATGTAATCCAATTCTTTTTTGTAACCAATCCATATTCCTAGAACCTAGCACAATTCCCATGTTTCCATTTTGCATTTAAAATACAAAACATTTTGTGTTATTGCAATTAAAAATTTCCAAAATATTGAAAAAAATTATTTTTTGAATGATTATAACTTGAGATTTACGCATGCTAGAGAAAATTAATTTGTTAGAAGTTGTAAGCAATCTAATTAACCTTTTTTTTGTAGATTACGTCTTGGAGACTCCAGTTAAGGTCAACAATATTATACACTAGATACCATAATTACTTCAATTAGTTGAGGTGAGGCTTAATTTTGATGTGAAAGGAACTCTTGTACACTATAAAAAGCTTTATCAACGAAATATTTCTTCAATTGTTTTTTAAATATTTCTATATTTTCAAGACTCTTCAAAAACTGCGGTAGCTTGGTGTAGAATTTCCTACCATATAACTAGGTTTTTGTTTGAATAAGCTACTATTGTGACTCACCAAGTGATAATCTCCTCGGCTTCTTGTATTATAATCATGTACATCAAGATTTTGGTTAATATCATTCGTTTTTACATATAGAGTAGCTTCATACACATATAAGCAGGGTACAGTTAGGAGACCAAGTCTCTTGAACAACGGCCTACATGAATCTAATCTATTTACTCTTTCTATACACCTAACTGCTTTCTTTTGGATCTTAAACACCCTATCAAGATTTTGTTTTGATGAATTACCCCATACTAAGATAGCATACCTAATATGTGACAGTAAGAGCCCATGGTAAGCTGTAAAAAGTAACTTTTTGTCATTCAATCTAGCAAGCTGTCGCAGGACAAATACCCCAGATGAAATTTTACAACAAATTTTCTCAATGTATGGAGTCCAGGTCAATCGTCTATCCAACATAACTCCTAGAAAAATGCAATTTTTTCTTCCTGGTCTAATTGATTATCGTTTACAAACACGTTTATAGCCCTATCTTCATTTAAATTATGTTTGTTTTTGAATTGAAGGTATTGGCATTTTTTACTATTTATAGTTAATTTCAACTGATTTAAAAATTGGACAATGGACTGCACACCTATATGGGCACTTATTTCTAAATTATCTAAATTACCTGCCACCAATCGATTTTCCAGAACATTTTGAAATTCTTGGGGAGGGGGTTCCAAAAACCGTTTAGGGGGGGGGGGGGGGTAAAGTTGATTGAAACCTTGTTTAACGTGACGACATTCAAAAATATATTACGAAGTCACCAGATAGAAAGTCAATTAATGACAATATATTTATAATTATTATTATACTATTGAATATGAATTAGCTAAAATAGCTTAGCTATAACATAGCTTAGCTACGTTTAGAATTTGTGCAGGAAGTTATTATTCAAGCTTAGCGAGACGCTAAGAAAGTGCTCTGAAAGTTGTTTATACAACTTCACTGTCCTTAACAGTTACTAGGCCTAGTTGATCAGCGGAAAGAGCAATGAGTCACGTTAATCAAAAACAGACTCAGATCAGCTATGGGAGACTCATGGTTGTCCAATCTGATGGTTCTAGCTGCAGAAAAAGATGTACTTGAGTCATTTCTAACGAAGAAATAATTGAAAGGTTTTCTGTTTCTTCATCCTAAAGATAAAAACTGCTATGTACGGTAGAGATAGATTTAACAAGTTTAGAAGGTGCCTAGCTAACTTGTAGATGGTCACAGCCTACAAATTTAAAATGTTTGACTTGAAACTGTTGATGTAGAAACTATAGCAAAATGTACCAAGTAAATACTAAAAGTTCAGTAATTTTTCATAACTATGCTTTTATTTTGTTTTTGAAAGACACTTCTTTCGATTGTGTGTTGTAAATAACTATACATGAAATGTGTGCCTTTTATGTACTTCATCCATACATAAATTCTCCCAAGATACTACACTAAGTAAAACCTATTGTTTAATTAATGTCCAATAATTATTAGCATAAATGACTTAGTATTTTGAATTTTTGTGTTTTACAAATGAAGTTATCAACTCATTGTTTTCACTTCCTTTAGAGGAACAACTTTGTAGAATTATTTAACCTTAATGTAATTGGTACACCGAACATAAACTTATAGGTATTTCATTTTTATTGTACCATTGTGTATTTGCAATAATATTTGATTGTTTAAAACCCATTTAGGTTCAAATTCTTATTTAGCTATTTTGCATTTAAGTTTATTGAGTAGTTCATATATTCATTTCATTGATTTTTTTACTATCACAAAAAATGTTACCTATGTAAAGAATCTCAAGAAATAAAAAAAATGTATTTTGTATATTATCGACTGGGTTTGAATTTTTTTAGTAGCTATATAAATCTTCTTTTGTTTTTTGGGGGGGCATAGATTGGGTGGGGGGGGGTTGATGCTAAATTTAGTGGGGGTGCGTCATGAGGCTTAGGGTGGGTAGGCACCCCTGCATAATGTATTCTCAACACACCTCGATCTGCTCTCTAAACAGTGTCCGGGGTTGGCTCTTAACATTTATGGTAAGCCTATGTATAGCATGTTTTCAAACATTTCCAATAATTGATTGTCATAGGCCTATACCCAAAAACTCCCCAAAAAATGCATGAAAAGCTGGCCAAAAGCTCTATTCAGTGATTAATCCTTAGAAAATAGAAAGACTAGCCATTAAATAATGATAACAAACGCAGGATAATTAAGTCAAAATATAAAATAATTGGTTCACGGTACGATAAATTCAACACCAGTTGAAAAATTCTGCTCACTCATCCTTTCACTGTGAAATCTAGTGAATCCATGACTCATTGCCAAACAGTAGCGTCATTTCTAAATGAGGAATAAGAGTTTCATCGTAAAAACCGAGCACTGCACGTTTTTTGCGAAATTTCACTTTTTATTAATTTTTTCATCTTGGATCATCTACTCCGATACAAACAATTATCAGTAATTATCATATTTACAATGGTCTATAAGATTGGAGCCAGTACTCAAGTCTATATAGGCAACATAGGTATCTATGAAAGAATTTTTTACATCTTATTGTTACAGTAAATTAGACCAATAGTCAGTTTACAACCCATCATTAACTCATCACCAATACCTGGGTTACCGCTACCACCAATCATTATCTACCATTAACTCATTATAGGAGAGATCAACTACTGTATCCTTCATCGAACCATAACTGAGAGTTAAAATAATAGACAGCAGGAAGCTAGAGACGATCGCCCTTACTCTTTTTTCAGTCACAGTTCTTATTTAGAAGTTGATTTATTGTTCCAACCTTCCGTACATTTTGTACTTCCAACAGATAAAAATCATGAATTATTATCATTGTAATATTGCTATTATTATTATTATTATTCAGAAAATTCAATGTTGGAGCGGATTTTCCTACTGTACTGGATTTTCAATATACTGGGAACAATTAGACGATCACAATTTCTTGAGCCATTCACCTTCAGGAAATCATTATGCTTTTGTATCATGTTGTAGATCTCATTAAATAATTTTGAAGTATCAAATCCTCACTTATTATGATTCTAACTCATGAATAATTCTCACTTTAAATAAACATTTCCACTCTTGTATGAATCTGAACAATGTTCAGGAATTATGCTCACTTATACCCAGAAACTTGAGTAGTCAAGTTTCATACTTGAATTGAAACGCAGTAAAGCCTTCCCATACTGCATTTTTTTGGTTGAGACCACTATTCATAATATTTCATTTTTTCTTTACGACAGCGGTATTGCATTGTTCTCTTAGTTCCTGACATCTTTCTTTCAGAAAAGCAAGGTTTTTAATGATAAATTTAGTTTTTGTTATGAAGGAAAATTATGTTTTTTATTTTTGTTTTCAGAGCTTCAGATTTTGTTTTGGTGATGGACTTTACATGGATGCAAATCGCAACCTACCTCACTCCTCGTTCTTTTATTTAAACCAAAACATAATGTTGAAGTTAGAAGAGTTGAGGGTATGAAGAGTCACCTACAATTGAGATAGGCTATGGTTCTAAAAAATGACTGAATTTTTGCGGACGGTAATTACGACAGAAAAATAATCTATAAGACTGGAGAACAGAGAACACAAAAAACAATATTACTATTATTGTCGTAATATTATTACTATAATATTACTTCATGAGTAACATTCACGGTGGAAGTTCTCTGTCGATGGAGTCACACTAGTGTTTCTTCAGGGCTACTCACCCATTAAAAAAACATGCATATGAAGATTATCATAATATTTTTAATCCTCAGGAACATTCTAATAAACCAATTCTCAATTTGAATGTATATGAAAACAAGAGGGAACTAATGATAGTATACAGTAATATAGAGAGAATATCGCAATTCCAATGAATAATGATAAACACGATGTAAATCCATTAACCTTTATCCATTATAGACAAAATAACCAACTATTAGTGGGTTATATCGTTTCATAATCGATGCCTTGATAGAAAGTGGTTACTGTTACTGTAAACTGGAATGGCAACAAGACAATGATGGTACACATTTGAAAGCATATTTCTTGTTCCTTTGGGTGCCTCCCACTAGGAATCGTGAGCTTCACCTCCAATTAATCATATTATGAAAATTAATAATGGATTCGAATTCGATAATAATTTTTATTCCATTCATTGCAGATCGTCCAAAATTGATAAGCCAATAAATTACCATACAACATACTATTTATGTAATATGCTGCTGACTGTAGCAGAATACATCACTCTATGATCATTAATCACAGTATAAATTTCATTGCTCAACTACCCTATGGCATTCTAATTAATACTATTGCAAATTCAAATACAGCCTGATGAAACAAGTATTGCTTTATAACTTTCAAAAGAGTTCAATCCAAAAAGATCTCCAAAACTGTAGCATATAAACTACGTGCTCTACTACTACTCTACTTAGAACCTCAATTTGTATAATTAGGCCTATTGAATTCAGTAGTTCTTTGAGTGTCATTACTCTTTTAAACCAGGGTCAAAATATCCAGCAGCAAAATAATGGAAACACATCTTTGCAGTTTAATATCGGTTTCTAAACTTACAAACTCAAATTCGAAATCCCTGATAAGACTGATAGTTGAAGTTAAATTAGAAGAAAAATTTATCGTTTGCTACATATTCTTTCTAATTAATTATGAGTAGAGAGTGTAGGAAATGATCTGAAATAATTAGTTTTCAACTAGTGTTGATCCTGATATTAAGACATCTGTAAAGTAGTGGTTATTCGTATTATATTTGAGCTCATAAAACTGATAGGATATAAATAAACATAAGAATGCAGAATATTTACCAATTCCTATATTTTCCTTAAAACTGCGTTTTCGGACCAACAACTACATAAACTACCTTTCTACTTATTTGTATTTATAATTCTATGAGTTCCTCAAGCATGATTCGTTTCTCCTTTAACACTCTGTAGGGTTAAGGTAATCAAGGAAATCAGACGGGCCCACCAACAACAATAGATGAACAGGTAGAATTTGTGCAACTGTATACCCTCAGCGGTCGCCTATTGTTATTAAATTTCGAAGTTTTGTTCGCCTATTATTATTGCAGCACACTTCTCACATTCTATTGATTATTTCACCAGTTTATAGTCTTTTAGAAAACTTTTCACCAGTTTTTGAAATGTGCTGACTGAACACAGTAATACTTTCAAGCATACTCTCCTAGTGAGACAGGTATATTGTGATATGATGATATGACACTGACCGTAGTTATCTGCCAACTAGAAGTGCCTCCAAGAAATGTGAGGGGCCCACTGATTCGGCGGAAACCGAGAACAATAGAGTATCCTGTTGAAGAGTAATAATAGGAACCTTTATGGAAAAACCCGTAGTGCCAGGTAGCATGTGCCCGTCCGATTTTCTTCACTCCACTCTGTATTGATATAAAATTATATAGCCTAGTTCTCATTAAATATCAAGAAGCATGTTGTACCGGTTGGGAGGGAGAAATACAGAGCTGCATGGCTTCAAGTCAGCTGACTCCTGCAGATGCGCAAGATAGAGGCAAATGGAGGTTGAGATGCGAGAAACGGCCTCATGTAATAAATACACCTCGCTAATGTGAAGTAAAGTAATGTTGAACGGTGCTATAACTTGTATTAATCAAGGTAATTTATTGATGCCGATATCTCGATCATAATTCATTTGAAACTGCAAATAAAAATACCAATCATTTTCGAGTGTTCTATAGAATAAGGTGTAGCCTATCTATTCCGCTACTAGGGTTCTCCAAAGCAAGACTGATCAATCAATTGTCCGGAAGAGAATCATTTGAGCAGAAGCAATACTATTGCAAAGCCTTGAACCTCAAGATCGGTTACAGTTCTGTTACACGCAGCCAGTAACAACACCTTTTTTACTTAACAAGCACCCTTTGTGCCCTTTTTGGTCGTTACTGCGGCCAAGTCTATGCCGTTCACGTACGGAATCCTTCCGAAATTGGTCACACAAGTCTCCCGACCAAGGTGACATCCCCCTCTAGGCTCCCAGGCATCTTCTTCATAATCATCATCCCCGTTATCGTGTCTCCTTAACATTCTCGTTTTGGGACGAAATGCATGTGTGTACCGCGCCGCTGCGGATTCTACGGAAAACGTATATGGAAATATCTGCAGCGAACAGATGGGAACCAGATGGCTGGACTATCAAATGAGACACCCTTTGAGGTATCTCTTCCTCGCTATATCACCCTCTTTCTCCTCACTGTTTCACTCATTATTTCTCTTTCCATCATTCTCTAACTTATTCTCTTTCTGTTTACATGAATTTAATTGGGTCAATTCAAGTGAACCACAACAGTCAGTCACCTGTCTTGTATCATTACTGAGGTGATTCCCGACTCCTTGATTTCTGTTTATCCAGTCGTTTGTCACACATGTGTTTGATTCTGTATAGTTCCAAGTTATTTTTTATCAGTTTTGTTTTCTAATTGGCCTGATTTGTTTATTAAATAATGTTATGAAGGGACGGATTCAAAGATCCAGAAGATTCAAAGATCCTCACACGTCAACCGAAGCTTATTGTGTGTCCATGGAAACTTATTAAATAAACTTCAGACTATAGATTATGGTAGTTAACTAAGTTATATTTTCTCAGTTTTGTATTTATGAAATCTAGTTTTTTTAATTGAATGGACTGCACTTACACTGTAGAGTAAAGTTAATACATTTTTTTATTAGTCTTGTTTTTTTAATTCTCTACTGTATTTATTGAATAGACTAAACACCATAAAAATGAACTTTAGTCTCATAGCCCAGGTAAATCGAATCAAAAATAGGCGTTGGTGGATAAAAATTGATACAAGGCTAGAATTTTTCTAAATCCACTCGAGGCATCCCAGAAACGTTTGCGGAAAAAACAAATTTGGTACTTTTTCAGTTAAACTTGAAAACTATCTACCGCGTTGAAAGCATTGCTCAATTCGAAATTAAAAAATATAAAATTCTACGTCGATTGATGTATAAGAATACCAAATCGGTTTCCAAGTGTAGGCCTACCTATGTATACTACCTTTTCATGTAAAATGGTTAATTATGTAGAAATAGACATGTTACTCAATGAGCTGAGAAGAATGAGCTATCACTCAATGGGGTGCGATTGATCGCTCAAAGAGGGGAGGAGGTCCACCGTTGGGAATGAAACCTTCACCCCCTGGCCATATTTTGGTGTACTAAAGTTCAGATTCGGACTCAGCGTCTAAAAATACATGATGAATACGTTGAGAGAAGAACTACTTAATGCTTTTCCTGATATCACTTAGTTATGAAACTTAGTTACTGGCCTAATAGCGCTATACAGTGGTTCAGGGTTTTTTGCATATCTGAGAAACAAATTGACGAAATTTTCAAATTGAGGACCCTTCTCGGAGCAAATTCAATGATCTAAAAAGGTTTTCCTTTAACTTTTATGAGTTGGAGTGAGCATTTACAAGATAAATGCATCGAAACATACAGTTTACTCATTTTTCACAAAGTTGCTGGGGGGGAACTACCTGATTTTTGAAAATTGATTGTGAATGAACAACTGAACCTATTTGGTATTGTTATACATCAATCGAAGTAGAATCTCAATTTCTTCAATTTCGAATTGAACAATGTTTTTAACATGGTTTCAAACAAAAAAACTGAAAAAATATCAAATTTTGGGGTTGTTTTGCCCCCTAAAAGTTATGCACAAGCCAGATTTTTTCGCAAACTTGGAGGAGTATTTTCTGGGATGCCTAGAGTGGATTTGAAAAAATCCGGCTCTGTATCAATCTTTGTCCAATACAAAGTCATTGGTTTGATGACTATCTCCCCAGCAAGCTATTTTGGGAGCCTGTTTGAACCACAGAGCATATAGAATTAGCCTAATTCTATGCTCTCTAATTGACTTGTTGAGAAGTAACGTTATCCATTCAAATCAAATCAAATTAAAAATTTATT
The DNA here is from genome assembly GCA_948455865.1 of Conomelus anceps. Classification (NCBI taxonomy): domain Eukaryota; kingdom Metazoa; phylum Arthropoda; class Insecta; order Hemiptera; family Delphacidae; genus Conomelus; species Conomelus anceps. Next base: position 105,725,023 of record OX418216.1, read on the forward strand.
CAATCAATAACATAATAATTACAAAAATCCTTTTAGTTAAACTTCATAAATACAGAATATTTTATATCAGTAATTCACCTTTAGAAACCCCACTACAAAAAAACTATGTGTTGGGGTATATGAGTCTGTTAATATTATTATTTTTTTTTAGTGCTATATAATATATAGGCTAGTTGAAATATTTTTTCAAAAATGAAGTTAGTTGTTAAAATGTTATGTTAAATGATAAATGTTAGTGCATTTTATGTAATAAAAACAAAATTAATAAATGTGAAAAAATTTTTAAAAATAAAAAATTACCTAGAGTTATACAAAATAGCTACTCAATGATAATAATATATTAAAATATCATAATAATAGAAGAAAATTATAAATGCAAACAAAAATATAGGCTAATAATTAATTGATATTAACTCTTACTACATTTTCAAATTGCGTTACTTCCTGATCTATCATCCAATTTATTAATTTTCTTTTGAACCGATAAATAATTCTTTCTACTTTTATATCTACAGGAATAATGTTATACATTCTTGATGCTATGTAAATAAACGATCTTTGCCCAAATGCCGTGTTCATTCTGGGAATAACAATATTTACATTTCTTAACCTAGTATGATGAATGTGATCTACAAATCTAAATTGTTCTGGTCTTTTCTTCAAGTATGAAAGCGCTGCCTGAATAAAAAGTTGTCTAACACTCAGTACTTTACTTTCTTTGAATAGTTCAATTGTTGGAAACTGATTATTTTTAAAATGTATTATTTTAAGTATACGTTTCTGAGTTACAAATAAAGGTTCAATATGAGCGTAATTTGTAGCTCCCCAAACAATTATGTTACATCTTAGAATAGATTCTACTAACGAATAATAAACTGCTTTTAAAGTTTCATGGTTCAGGATCCTGCGAAGCTGGTAGAATTTGAAAATTAGTTTTCTGATCCTTTTCACATTTTGAATGATATGCCAATCCCACTTCAGATTATCATCCACTATTGTGCCTAAATATTTTATTCTATCGACCCGTTGGAGTGTAGGACAATCAAACGGCTGGCTTATGTCTGTGCATTGATGCAGCTTGAGTGAAGTTCTTGATGGCTTTGTGTGATCCGTTAAAGAAAACGCTAGAAATTTAGTCTTGTTTGCATTTATTGTTAAAAGGTTATTCTTCAGCCATTTATTGATTATAGTTACTTCAGCTTCAGCTGTATTGAGAACCTCATCCCAGGTATTCCCTTCAAAGAGTAGAGCTGTATCATTGGCAAAAGCTATGACTCTCCCTCGAATTGGAATTGAGCACAGCTCATTTGCAAATACCAAGTACAAAATGGGTCCTAGAACAGTCCCTTGAGGTATTCCAAATTTTATAGTTCTCTCTTCACTTAGATGGTTTTCAACTTTGATCTTTTGTTGCCGGTTACTGATGTATGATTTAAACCACTCCAATGGAATTCCTCTTATCCCCATAGCTTCTAATTTCTTCAACAGCAAGCCATGAGTTACAGTGTCGAAAGCCTTGGCTAAATTTAGGAAAATTGCAGCGCATTTTTTATTATTATCCAATTTATTTATAATAAACTTTGACAATTCAATAACTCCATCCTCTGTACTCATTCCCTCACGAAAGCCAAACTGATTTGAAGACAATAAGTTGCTTTTCTCCAAGTAATTTACTAGACGTTTTTTTACTAATTTCTCCAATATTTTAGAAATATTACTTATTAATGAAATAGGTCTATAATTAGTAGCAATTAGTTTATCATCTCCTTTATGCAATGGTCTAACATATATTTCTTCCATAGCTCTTGGGAACACTCCTTTTGACAAACTCAAATTAAATATGTGAGTTAATGGCTTTGCAAAAAAAATCTTTTATACTCTTTATTGTCCTGTTATTGAAACCATCTAGTCCTGGAGAACTGTCATTACGTAAGGTGTCAATAGTCTCTATGTTCATTTGTTGGATGGAAATACATGGAATTCACAGTTCTTGTAATAGGTTTATTTTCTGAAATTAATTGATTTACCGGCTTCTCCAAATCATCTGCTATCTTTTTTGCCATATTCTCTCCAATATTGGAGAAAAAATCGTTCATGTGATTTAGTACAGCTACCGGATTTTCCGACAATGTTACAACATCATCATTTATTTTTATACCCTCTAATTTAATTTTAGTATTTTGAGTGGAATCTGTGGCATCTCTAATCACTTTCCATATTTTTTTATGATCTTTTCCAGCTTCATTCCATTTTCTCCTTGTAATATCGCTCTTTTGTTTGATTTATTAAAATTGTCAGAGTGTTTCTGTACCTGCGGTAGAAGTTGCTCAATTCAATGTCGTTTGGATGTGACTTCCTTTGTTGGTTGAGTTTGTTTCTGGTTCTTATTGCTGATACTAGTCCTCTTGTGATCCATGGCTTGATAGGCTTGTACTCCTTTTTTCGTCGATGTTGATGGGTATTGTTTCGCAAATGAAGTTTCAAAGTTGATATGAAGCTATCATAAGATGCATCGGGATCCCCACTGTAAAGAACCTCACTCCATTCCTCCTCCTGCAATTTTTTTCGAGGTTGTTCATGTCTATTCTCTCTTGCAGGTTATCGTTTTCATTGGCTTACAAAGTTCGAATGGCACCAGTGGTGGATCCAGTATAAAAACGTTTGGTGGTGGCTATGAATTGCACGCGTTTCCAAACAGCGCCCTTTCCGAACATGGGCATTCCCAGCATGAACTTTCCGAACATCTTAGTAGATTGGGAGATGACATGGGCAACCTGACTACCTGAATATTTTGAGATGCAAATATTCCGTACAGAACTTGACCAGAGAGAGGCTTTCCATTTTATTGTTTGGATTATTATTAAATCGACCAGTGGAGGCGATAAAGCCCCCGCGGGCCAGGCCTGTTCTAAACACACATTAACAATACTAAGTAACCATACTAAGTAAATTTGGTAGAATATAAATTTGGCTTGAATATAAGTATCAGGTCGATTCAAGTAATGGCATGAATAAACCAGGCTAGTTAGTATTATTATAGTGTGAGGTAAGAACGGGCCTGGTCCGCGAGGGCCTTATCGCCTCCACTGGTTGATTTAATAATAATCCAAACAATAGAATAGAAAGCCTCTCTCTGGTCAAGTTCTGTACGGAATATTCGCATCTCAAAATATTCAGGTAGTCAGGTTGCCCATGTCATCTCCCAATCTACTAAGATGTTCGGAAAGTTCGTGGGAACGCCCATGTTCGGAAAGGGCGGGTAACCGTGGCTATTAGTACTTGCTACCATTGTGGATTGTTGTAGTGGAAGTGAGGTAGTGAGCCCAAGGTTACTATACAGAAGGTTGCCTCAGTCGCGTGCGCACACACTTTGCGCATTACATCACCCTCAGGCCTCAACCTTGTAGTATAGTAACCTTGTAGTGAGCCTACTTGCCGGAATAACCCGAACCCCAAAGATACCCCCTTTGACTTTGGATCATTTTCCCATAATCCTACCAGTTCGTACTGAACAATAAATCGATATATACAATATGATTTGATGAACACACATTTATCAATAAACTGATGTTTGGTTTTTTTGGTGCACAAACTGAGTGAGCATACCAATATATAAAGAGAAGAGGTTTCTACACATAATTGAAAGATCTGGAATTCTCTTGAAGATTAATTATTAGAGTCGAGGGTCATCCGTCACCGTCAGTAACGTTTCTGAGACTGGCTCAATGGCTGTTAATTATAAGATATTCTAGTGGGAGAGAAGGTTTTACCATTAACTAGAAATGAATCACTTTTTCAAGAATATCATATGACACTATTTGAATTTAACAAGTATAAATTTGCATAAAACAATACATTTTTATCCAAAAGTACTGTCACGGGAACTCAGTTGGGAAAATGAACAAGCGACCTTGACAGCGCAGAGGGTGCGAGTTTGTTTACTGTAGGACTCAATCATTCTATTCATAATGAAAACATTGGAGCGTCGCTTCATATTACCATTGCAATTGACTTTGTTCACAATTGTGGTAATTGTATCATTCTCTCTCTGTCAACGCTCAGTTTTACTCTTATTTGTTAAATGTGATTATCGGTGGTTCTGTGTTGTTCTAGTAGATGCTTCGTCATTCTGTAAACAGAGAACCATAGAAATTGAAGGTTTTGGAACAATACAAGTCTAAAAAAAGGTCTGTATTTGTCAGCAACCAGTGGTTTCAATTCATGACTCGAGTGATAAAAAAGCTCTGGTGAGAGCTACATTATGTCACTTCCAAGCCGACTTCTGGTGCTCTTTGTATATATATTGTGACTATTAACAGTTCAGTGCATTTTGGCATTTTAAAGTGAGGATAAGTATGATAGTAATTGTGATAAAACTATTCGTGATAACTTAAACTACTTTTGAGCTAGTACATGGAACTTGTAGAATCAAGAAAATTGGAAACTGTCAGGATCCTAGGAGGACCTCGAAAATTACTGTTACATCTGGTTCAAACATCGACCACAAATTAAAAACTACAGTTAAAAAATAGAACAGTACCCTACAGTTACAACATGCTTTTTTGTTGATTTTGATCAAAAAGTACCATTATTCTAGGAGGAATTAGTAGTTGTCAATTGGAAACTATTCCTAGTAGGAATTCAAAAAATACCATTACTTGGTTACATCGAAAACCAGGGTTAAAAATCTAAAAGTATTGTTAGAACTTAATTATTTCGTTGATATTTATAAAAAGTACCATTATTGCAAGAAAAATTCGTCGTTTTAAATTTGAAAATACCTTTATTCTTGAAGGAAGTCAAAAAATTCATCGGCCATTAATTGAAAACCAACCTTATAAATAAAAAGGTACAGTTGCAAGCATTTTCATTGTTTTTTTATTTAAAAAATACTGTTACTATTACTGTAAGTTTGTAATTGGAAACATTCTTAATTTTTAAAGGATCTTGAAAATTTTATTCAATTTATATTGGAACATCTGTTATATGAATCGCAAACTACTATTAGTCTATAATCTTTACGGATGTGGAATTGAAAGTCAGTTTCAGTTCAGTTTTCGGTGGCTTGGCAAGCTTAGTTACGGATCATAACTCACAGCAACTACATAGGAAACTCTATCATTCATCTCAGTTATATCCATCCATTCAAGTTACATCCAGATACTCGTTCATTTTATCGTACTTACTCAATGACTAAACAATGACCCACAATTCATGGATTGTGTAAGATTAGTCTACAATACACATTAAATAAATTGACGTGTAACATTGAGTTGAGGCTGCTGCTATCGGATAAGACAAAATAAGTCGTTTAGGTGTTGGGCGGTTGGCAGTTGGAGTAGTATAACAGGGAAAGCTAAAGGAAATAAACAGAGCTCTATCGATTGCCTTGTTATGTAATTTTTGAAGTGTGAATTTATTCATGAATATCGCGGCCACATAATTTCCGTAGCTGCACCCTTTGCTTGTAGCGCTTCATATCATTAACTCCGAAATCAGTTTGTTGCGTGTAAGAAATTTCCCGAGAACTGAAAAGATTTTGTGGTGTTATTTGTGGGGAAGACGCGATATGCACGGCCGCTATTAGTATTTATATATATAGTCCACATTTTGAAGCTCGTTCTATATATAGTGGGCGTTTTGAAGCGCGAAGGTGAATCAGATATTGAGAAATATGGCTGCCTAATGTGTTTTCATCGCGGTTTACACAATACAATTCGATTCTGGGGGAGAATGGTTATAGTTTTATCCTATTTTGTTGTCCATTCGCAACCTGTATACAGCCCAAATTCTCTTCTCGTGCTAAGTATAGCCTAAACACGTAGCACAACGATTCTACCTTGTGAACCTGGAAACATTTCCCAACTTGATATGAGAAATAAAATAAAGTTTTTACTGATCTCACAGTTCTATTCTGTATTTTGAAACGATACTTGGAGACCAGATGAAAATACAGTAGTTTCATTTTATGTCCCTGATATTAATAATATTGTTTGGCATGAAGTAGCGTTATAATATTATTACGGGTTCTATCACTAAAATAATGCTGGCAACACTTAGAAGTTAGGCTACTTTATTTACTCGAACTTTATTTACACAAATTACTCACAACACGCATAATCAGTTATATCACATAAGAAAAAACCCAATAAGAAACAAATAGTTCACTGAAGTTCAACTGATAATGTATTTTCTATATTAGTGTTACGAGAGCAAACAAGCAGTTAATCACGCACTTGTTCTATTTATGTCTTTCTATTGTTTTCATGGTTGGACGTGACTTCGACATCCAATCTGCGTTCTCTTGCTCATCACATGTCTTTGTCACTCCTATTCTTCAAGTCTGCAACTCTCTCACTCAATTGATCTTCTCGTCAATTCTACATTCGTCTAGTACAATCGAGGTCTAGTCCAAGCTTTCTTGAAAATTCTCGAAGTGTCTGGTGAGCTCCAATTTTTGGAATTATACAACTACAACAGCTATATAAAGGAGTCCACGTGAACCAGTGAGTCAGTTTTCAAACCTGCGTGACAGATTGTATTGCAGATCTCGTGCCAGTGGAGAAAACAGTGCTTTATTCAGTCTTTAGACAGTGACAAGTGTTTACTGTTTATGCAGCTCACTAATAGTTTAAAGACGTTGTGTTAAGTGATATTATTTGGGACTGTGTTTTTGTAAGTGATAGTTGCTCTTTTTATAATTTCTTTTTGCATTATTGTACAGTTTATTGGCCTCTTGTTTCTTTTATTATTGATCAGCCTGTAATTAATTATTCATTTGTACAGTTTATTGGGCTCTTGTTTATTTTATTATTGATCTTCCTGTTCTGTTAACAATTTAAAAAATTATAATTTCAGAAGACTGTTTGAAAATGAATTGATCGTTTATCTTAGATTAAATTATATTCAAATTATAAAATAGTGTAGAAAATCTCTCTGTTTTGGTATATAGCTTTAAGATTTTGATGGGAATTGTGTTATTCTTCTGTTTACCACGTGAATAAGCTTATACTGTATTATGTTTTTCATCACACCAGTGTAAACCAGCGATCACATAAGACCATTGGTCTTATGTGATCGCTGGTGTAAACCAACTTCTTGATACCAAATTAATGTGGGTGCAGGAGACTTACTTCAGTTCTTCACAAATACTGTATACATCACTGTTAGGATAGCTAACAATACAATGAAGTGTAGTAATCAATACACTAACTTCATTTGTGAAGGGCAGGTGGCTGTGCCCCCCTCTAGATATGCCAAAAATGAAAAATGCGTGTATTGATACTAATATTATTCATTATATTGAACAAAATTACTTTATAGGAATAACATATTAACTTGAAAAAATAGTAATAAGGAACATAATTGAGCCAAAAATCGAGCAATTCAAATAGATCTGACCGATTTTTGCCGCTTGCCCCCCTCCATACGAAATGGCGCTCCTAGATTGTTTAGTTAATAAATATTGAGAAACCTATATTTTTCTGTTCATCAAGAATTCCTCAGATCTATAAATCCAGAAATTGTATATTAATAAATAAGCAAAAAATCCTCTTTGCCTACAATCCAGTCATAGAATTCATATAAAAATTGAAAAGTATGTTGTTTATTCCTTCATTGAAGCATTGCAGTTAATCTGAAGATAATAAATATTTCGATTTATTCTGTTTCAGGATGGAATTCCTGATTGAATAAAATCTTGTGCAATTCAGAAAACGCATAAAAATTTCAGTGACCTCGTTTTTTTTTTAATTTTAAATTAAGTCACGGTCGTTTCGCTAGCATAAAAATATACTAGTAAGTGGGCTTGCCGTGACTTACCTTAGTTTACAAAAGATTTACAAATAGAACACTTCAATTGACTGTTTCATGCTGACTGTAAAGCTATGTGACAAATAAGTTGGAAAAGCGAGATTTTAATTCTGCATTACGTAATTGACACACTTTTTTATGATCTACTGCATATGAGCTAATAGGCCCGTATCTTCAATGACACTGGTCACCTAGTTAACTAGGAGGGTATCAAGAATTCATAGCTGAAATGCACCAGTTATTTATAACTATTGCATTGCATTATTTCCATTTATATTTATCTTCCACTATTAATGACAATCACTGTTGCTAATAACAATAATGCTAAGAATTTATACTATAATATTGGAAGATAGTAGTAACCAACCTCGTTACACCGTAAAATTGGACAATCTTTCAATACTTAATAAATTAATATTTGTGTCAGGATACAGTGGCGTAGCCAGGATTTGTGTTTGATATTTTTCTCTTTTTTTTGTTAATAAAATCTTTTGTATGTTGATTATTTTTTTTCTTATTACTTCATCTCGAATGATTTAGTGACCTATAACATATTATATATTGTTGATTATTTGATGTTTTTGAAGTTTTGGTCGGTTAGTTCTTGGTTTACTTAATAATGAGCGTGTCATGTATCAACCAATTACAGGCCTCCAACGCAGAGCTCGGCCTATCAGAGGATCTCTTTCGTTCGTGAAGGGTTTAATATTCTAGGTGAAGGGTATTTGTATTATATCTCGTTTTTTTTTTTTAATAAAAGTGGTGTGGTTGTGAGAAAATCAGCCTTTTATTCTGTTTATAATTTATTCATTCAACCAACGTACAATCAATGTGAATACAACAGGCTATTGTCCAAAACTGCTTTTCATAAAATTTCAAAGCAGAATCAAATGATATGTAGTGAGATTTCAGACTGATAAGGCGATAAGGACAGCTAAATTGATTTTATAAGTCTTTTATTCAATTGAAAAATCAAAATTATCAACTAATTTGTATTAATGTTCAATCTTATTGAATTATTGATTTGTGTCCATCACAGATGTGTATCTTATTGATGGAATCAGCAGCATAATATAATTTACATCTTTCAACGTCAATTTGAGTAACACAGTGATGAGTCAATAAATAAAATACCTGAAGGGACAAATTAACAAAAATTAATTACAATTAATAAATTTATGGATTCCAGAAAACTATCACAAAATTGCAAAGTGAATTATGGCATTCGTAATGATAATAATTTTTGTGTACTTTTATATAGATTACAGTATTTCAAGTAGCTCTCAGTGGAATATCAAAGAAGGTGAATAATTTGAGAGAATCTAATTTTTGCCGAAATTTAAATATCTCCGTCATACAACAAAATATTACACTTTAAAAGTATTCAATAATTTTTAATTAATGATTTGTACTCTTACTTTAAAAAAATCTTCAAGTATGTTCTGTATACTGTTGTAACATGAAGGAAATTTTTTAAACTCGTGCCTGGGTATCAAGGCCAATGTATTTGTTTGAAGATGTATTCTTCTTTTGAAAATAATTGTGATTAACAATGATGTAGGCTATGTAATAGAACTTCATTCAGCTACTGTATTTTGATAATTTGAGTTGCTAGACATTCCTCGTTCAATAATCATCCAATATTAAACTAAGCCTGTAAGAATTATTGCTGTTATTGACCAACGTGATATGAATATTGCATAGCAGACTTGTCCAAGAATTCTCAGACAGGTAAGAACGTAATTACCAGACAAGAATATTACTAAACATGAATCACCAGACAGGCAGGAGGATTAACGTCTTGCCGTTCACGCGAATAAAATTTGACGAGTAACTAAAAGAGCAGACACAGTTAAATATTTAAGCTGGCGCATTCTCGGGATTTATCAATTCTGGAGTTAGAGGCAATGAACCTAAACTCTCAAAAAGCTTGATTCAAGCTGAATGCTGTATATTGTAGGAAAGAACATTTATTGTATAACTTTCACTTTCTATCAACAAAATACTGAACTTATTCATCAACGTTTATTGTCATCAGATTGAAGTTTTTAATTCTATTCTATTCTAAGCCAGAATTCAATTAGTAACCGATTTGTATTGATTTGTACTAGTTAAATGAAAACAATTAATGATAACAAAATATGCTGTATTGATTCTATCAAATGTAATACAAAATATATCAATAGCCCAATAACATTTATTGGGCAAGGAATCTACTAATGATCGCTGTTTTTCAGCATTTAACATTGGAAATGATAGGTGGAAAATTGAAATTGAAAAATCTTCTCTCCTTCCACCTTGTCCCACGTCAAGAAGTGCGGTCGGTGGTGAGTGAATCCCATGTGGAATTGTCAAAATTGGTTTTTGTGGCCGGATGACCTTCCTGACGAATACGGTAATTAAATTTGAAAATGAATATGAATTAGACTAAACGTACTGTAATTGTTTTTCCGATAAGAAAAATGTAATGTTAAACACAGAAAACAATTCAATATGTGTCTATAGACAATATTACAGAGAATATATAAGTAGAAGATTCATGCAATATGAATTTATAAGATATCATGAAACATGAAAGCTATTTTTTATTTTATAAGGTATAATATTTTTTATTTATATGAAAGGAGACCTCATGTAGGCTATTATTTATTTATAAAATGTAAAGAATCAGCTTTCATAAGTGTGCATTAATATACGAATAGCTACAATAATAGCTTGTAATAGCTATTTCATTTATTATTTTGAATTCTCATGCTTATTTCAGTGATTCTATTGTGAATGTGTTCTATTGTAGTGTGCAATAGCATTTCCTGCAACGTAACATTAAAAAAATCAAAGAAATGTATTTTTCCACGTTGTTTACCAATGAATTGAACAAAACGTATTGGATTGTATAAATTTTCTAAAACGATTGATTAATGATGGTTTTTTTTACTACAAGATATTAGGACATACAGATACAAGGACAGTATTATTGTCAATAGTTCTAACATTCAAAGCCAAACAATACATTTTCCGTTCATCACTAATACAAAATATATAAATAATTTAGGTAAAAAGGATAGTTATAACCAAGATAATGGATCACTTGAGAAGCATATAAACGCCATGATCATTTTAGAATTGTCGCTCATCAATTCTATTCATTCAATTATTAGTAAAAAAACATACCATTCTAATTTCAAACTTGAATTAACAATGCTGGTTGAATAGCCTTGACATATTGTTTTCTTTCTTTGTATTTCTTTTTTGCTGTATTCTTTTTTTTTTTTTTTGTAGATTACGTCTTGGAGACTCCAGTTAAGGAGTATAAGACAAGTCAAATCAACAATATTATACACTATATTACATATTTACTTCAATTAGTTGAGGTAAGGCTTAATTTTGATGTGAAAGGAACTCTTGTACACTATAAAAAGCTTTATCAACAAAATATTTCTTCAATTGTTTTTTAAATATTTCTATATTTTTAAGACTCTTCAAAAACTGCGGTAGCTTGTTGTAGAATTTCCTACCAATATAACTAGGTTTTTGTTTGAATAAGCTACTATTGTGACTCACCAAGTGATAATCTCCTCGGCTTCTTGTATTATAATCATGTACATCAAGATTTTGGTTAATATCATTCGTTTTTACATATAAAGTAGCTTCATACACATATAAGCAGGGTACAGTTAGGAGACCAAGTCTCTTGAACAACGGCCTACATGAATCTAATCTATTTACTCTTTCTATACACCTAACCGCTTTCTTTTGGATCTTAAACACCCTATCAAGATTTTGTTTTGATGAATTACCCCATACTAAGATAGCATACCTAATATGTGACAGTAAGAGCCCATGGTAAGCTGTAAAAAGTAACTTTTTGTCATTCAATCTAGCAAGCTGTCGCAGGACAAATACCCCAGATGAAATTTTACAACATATTTTCTCAATGTATGGAGCCCAGGTCAAACGTCTATCCAACAAAACTCCTAGAAATGAAATTTTTTCTTCCTGGTCTAATTGATTATCGTTTACAAACACGTTTATAGCCCTATCTTCATTTAAATTATGTTTGTTTTTGAATTGAAGGTATTGGCATTTTTTACTATTTATAGTTAATTTCAACTGATTTAAGAATTGGACAATGGACTGCACACCTATATGGGCACTTATTTCTAAATTATCTAGAATGGAATTGCTGAAAATGAGTGATGTATCATCTGCAAATAAGAGGGCTCTACCACTAATTAATTCTTTAGGTAAACGGTTGACATATAGCAAAAAATTCTTCAATTTCCATGCTCATGTATAAGTTATTATTGTAGCCTATGTTAGTAAATGCTACATTCTTACCAGAAGACTTGAAGGCGGAGTGCAGTGCTATTGTTCTTATAACGGCATTTTGTAACACAAAAAATATTTACTGTGCTTAAATAATACTGAACTATTATCAAAATGTATACTGTCCTCTAAAGATTTTGAAAGTCCAATATATTATTCCAATGTGAAAAGCGACATTTTCATCAAGGATTCCAGCTGGATAGTTTGGAATTTTGCTGACCTTTTCAGAAAAGTTCCAATTGATTGGGGTTTGACGGAAAGACCAAAAACACAAACACACTCAAAGGAAAAAGCCACTCACGCACGCTCATGAACGCCCATCGTAGTCATGACATCCATGACTTACCCTTGGAACTGCTCTTGCTTTCCATGGAAATCATAGTCTCACAGAAAGAAGTAGAAACTTTTAAACGAAATAAAAGTAGAACCTCGTTTATCCGGACTAACTGGGACCGGAAGCAATCCGGATAATACGGAAAGTATTTAAGAAATTAACAAAATTGTAATAAAAAGCAAAATTAAACTTACCCATTGTTGTATTGATCTTCACAAACACTAAATTGTAAACAAAATATAACATTTTTAAACACACAAACTATTTACATTATCTTTACTGTACAGTATTTACATTTATACCCTAACTTATGGCAATATTATTACAGTACTTCTATGGACCAGCAGTTGATCCGGATGAACGGGGTCCGGAAAACTGAGGTTCTTATGATTAGACATGATCTGCGATGTTTTTTTAATATGTCTAGTGATGTTGGCAAACATAACCTCATTTAAATTATCAAATTATCTAACAGTTTCCTCATGCTAATGAAACAATAATTTCGAATTATTAGGTTTATGTTTCAATAAGCACGCGAGCAAATCCGCACCACTCACCTGCAAATTTGCCAAGCTTGGAAATTCAAGGCTACTGCTGTGAATTTGGCAAGAAATCAACGAACTTATATCATAAGGTCAGGGAGTGCCACAGGAACCGTCGCTATTAAAAGACCAAAAACACACACACGCACACATTCAAAGGAAAAAGCCACTTACGCACGCACACTCGCACACATAAACATGCATCAGGCCACACTCTGCTGAACAGACGCAAACAGTCGTTACGGCGCGTTAATTTCCAAGAGTAAAAAGAGTAAGTAAAAGTCGCATTTACTTAGTCATCGTATCAATAGTCGTGTTCTTTTCCTTGCTGGTCTCTCGCAGAAAATCCTAGCCCACGTTTACAGTCAATTTACTTCGTAATTAGACATCGGGATGAATAGCCTCGGATCTATTAGATAACCCATCCACTCACAGCAAGCAGCCTAAGTCATGAAAAATTACCTGGATGTAATACAGGTGCTATCACTTCTCTATCTCACTCCTTGAATTTTGGCTCGTCTTCGTGAAAATTTGCTTTCAGATATGTAAGCTTAGGTGCTTAAGATTATGAAATATCATTTGATTTGCAAGTTTCATGCAAATCAAAATTTAGATTAATCATACCATCATACAGTATTGAAATTACAATAATTGAGGCTGAACTATAAAATAAAATTTAGTACCATCCCAAACAAGAGCGAATCATTAGGCCTACTTCGTGAGGGTGAGTGACAAAGTGCACGGGAACACAGGTGGCATACAGGCATAGACTACCCAGGAGAAGTCACTGATATAATTTCACAGAAATAATCAATAGAGAACTATTGTAACTTATTTGAAGAATCGTTCCTAGAACGATATTTAGGAAGTGTAGGTGTATCTAGGTAGTAGGTATCTACAAATTTAGGTACCGTATCTAGAGATGGAATTTCTGAACAATTCAATGGTCTATATTTTACTGATGTAAATACTATTAATAGAATGCTATCACACGAAATACAGCAATACTATTATTATTATTATTTTAATTTATTGGATGAGATAGCTAGCTATCTAGGGTAGGTAGGTATTCGGTTGGGGCGTTTTCTCTGATAAGTGACTGCTACTCTGATTGACTGTTAATCCTACGGTCACAGGTTTAGCTCCCTTTCAGCCTGGCATATTTTGTGTAGTCATTCACCTCATTACCCGTGTCTCTGAGGGCATCATCAAAAGAAAAAGTAATATGAAGATAGGCCTATTGAGAGAGTTTATGGATCTAGAAGATTACAAATTCTTAAAACACGGAAATCTTTTCATTTTCATTTTCGAATGAATAATGAAACATTATTAGGACTCTTTCCAATGGGCTTGAGCTATCTATCACACACACAAGACATGAGTTTGAGCCTTATCACTTGTTAACAATTGTATATTGAAATTACCTCGGTTGTATATTGTTGATCAATATAAAAAATCATTATTCATATTCTGTTATTTAAAACTTGAATTTTTTTTTGTATTTTTAATTTAGTACCTACCTATTCGTAATGTACATTATTTCTAATTTTCAGTAGTATAGCCAGAGAAACTCTTCAGTCTCTATTGATGGAATTGCTTGAAAATTTAATGCTGAATATTACTAATAGATATTACTATTGGGTATTTTGTTTCTCTGTTGTTTTTTTTCCAGTTACTTTCTTGGATGTTTTATTGTATTCTATTGATCTACTCGTGTTAACTGTGTTTGTTGTTATCTATATATAGTTGCTCTGCCTTGTTTTCAATATGGTTGGAATATGAATAAATAAATGGAGTATGGAATTTTATCACATAAAATAAAGGTCCAATTTTTTTATTTCAAATTTATTGGATGCTGGAAACTCCCAATTATTATTCTGGTTAAAAGGGTCATAATATCCTTGATATGAAGAATTCTATTGCTTAAGAAACAGTATTCCATTGCTGCAAAACTTCCTTACGACTCGAGAACACAAGCCGAGTTGACTGAAATATTTCAGTAGTAGACCATTCGAATGTCAAATTAAACTTTGAAACACGTTTGCAGCACAACTCTCAGACTTTCCGCAGTGCAATGAATGATTTATCAACATAATCATGACGGACAAGACATTCATTGTGATTGTGAGTGTATACGACAAGAACAGACGTAGCAAGTATCCATAAATGGATAGCAGACAACAGAACAACATTCATTTGTACAAGTTCTTTTCGGTACTAAAACAATCCTTGAGACTGCAGAGATGTAAAATCTTTGATACTGCATTACCAGCTTATTGCAAGTGTAATATTCCACTACTTTGCAGCACTGTTAAAATATTGCATAACGGAGGCCACAACAGACATTACTTCACACGTCTGTATTAAAAATAACACTTTCAAAAAACTGCACTATTTAAATTGATATGGCCTTTCAAGTTTTAATTTTCTATTCCACCTTTTCACCTTCCTAACAAACTGTGAAGAATTTATCCCATCTGTTTACTGTAAAACGAGAAATAATTAATAAATCTAACATTAAACTGACACTGTGTAGCATTTCTTATTGGGTTTTGTTTTCACGCACTTGAAATTGGAGAGAAAATTGACTTAAAACTGGATAATAGCTGATAAAGCATTTTTCAGGAGCGAAATGCATCCCTCAAATTTCAAGTGCGTGAAAACAAACAAGAAATACTACACAGTGTCAGTTTAATGTTAGATTTAATTACGCTGCAATTATATTAAATTCTCAGGTATAATAAATTCGTATGGCTTTTAGTGGTGGGGAGACCCTTACGGGTAGTTCCACCTCGCCGCTTTTTTAACGACTGCTTTTTTTTTATATGCAACCGGGACCGACGGCTTAACGTGTCCTCCGAAACACGGGAGTGGCTCGAGAAAAATATCTTGTACTCAACTGGGATCGAACCCAGGACCTTTGGCTTATCAGACCAGCGATAAGCCAACTCGGCTACGCCGACTCCAATTCTCAGGTCAAACTAAAAAAATGAGAAATTTCATGGAAATGATTCACTTAATTATTGTTCTCAGAAAATATTGCATTGAATGTTCCAGCTAGTAACTAATTATTGTCCGAACGAAGAGTGGTCTCCGTTTCAAGTCAACCGTTTTGCATTTGACTGTTTGTGTCTGTTTGTAATGCATTTTCGGCTAAAAGCGTGGACCAAATTCTATGAAATGTTGCATAGATCTTCATTTAAGGAATGCCCAGCGAGGTATGTGTAAGGGATTTCGAAATTTGCTAGTATTTAAATGATATTTCAAAGGATGAAAGGAAAGACACTCATGCCCGCTTCTGTGGGAAACAAATGATTTTTAAAATGAGCTCTTCCATCATTATATGGAATTGGAATCAAATTTCAAAATAGCCTCATGCTCTCTTATTTATCTGGTTGAGCCTCCATGTGAATTGAGTTGTCATTAATAAGAATAACTTATTTGTTTGAGAGAAACAAATCATTTCTATTTTTGGGCATGAGGTCTACTGTTTACAGAACTACTAGTTTGTGTAGCCTGCTATATGAAAAGTTTCATAAAATCCTATTATTGACCAAAAGAAGTCTCTGTTCAATTTGGCCGTTTTGCATTTGTCTGCCTGTTTGTTTATTTGTAACGCATTTATGGCCTAACTAGTAGACCAACTTCTATGATATTTTGCTTGGATGTTCCTTTTAGGGCTGTTCAGCGATGTGTGTATAAGAATTTTCGAAATTTGCTTGAATTTAAAGTTTATTTAAAAAGAAGAAACGGAATAGCACACAGGCCTTCTTCTACAGGAAACATGATTTTTAACATGAGCTTCTCCGTCATACGCAATTGGAATCAGATTTCAAGATAGCCCTCGGGCCGTCTAATTCATCTGGTTGAGTCTTAAGCTGCTGGGCATTCTCGTTCCGATTTGCAGTACGACTTGTAGTCCAACCTCCAAGGATGGATTCGATATTGGAACGTGAATGGGCTTGTTGGATAGTTGGAAGTGTAGATGGACGACTAGAGGGACGACTGGAAGGTGCGACTTCCGACTGTTGACGGAGTTGGAGTGTGAGTGGGGGAGTCGGATTAAAGTCGTCCAACTTACCTCATTCAATGCTTGACATTCGGGCAATTTCGGTTACATTTTTCGGAGAGCGAAGTTCACAGCTGACTAGGAATAAAGTTGGATTGCTAGTCGGATTGCAAGTAGGAGCGTGAGTGGAGTCGACTATCCAACTAGCAGTCCTACTACAAGTTGGAACGTGAATGCCCAGCTCAAGTGTGAGGCCCTTATACAGAGCCACTTCGGTCGCGAGATAAATTACACCAGCCAAGTATATTTGATTAAAAAATCAGCTGATGGTTCTGAAACATGTTAATGCCTTCATGTACTTTGACATTGATGAGCTCGGTCAGACGCTCAGCTAAATGTAATTTAGCCTAAATTGTGGCTCGCGACCGCGACTTAAGTGGCTCTGTATAAAATGGGCCTTAAATCTTAGGATTGTGTTTAATTTTGCGATGCTGATTATCACTGAGTTCATCGAGTATGTTCCTCTGTGCAAGCACCCTTGTTCATGGGCGTGAGGTCTACTGTTCACAGTACTACTAGTACAAATCTAGAATGATTTTTTCCTAGAAAATCTACGGCTTCCCAAAAGTTAAACATTTTATATTGAGTTAAATAAAATTAGGAATTGAACTGATTTTAGAGGTTTGATGAATAACAAACTGAGGTATAGGTTATAGCTCAATCATGATATCCTTAATATGAAAAATACTTAGAATAAACAAAATAATTTTATGAACAGTATTATACTGTTACTCAATATACTGCTACGAATAAACTTCTACTTAAATTATTACTATAAACTTGTTACTTACTTGGAAACTCAAGATCTCATATTCATTAGAACGTGACCTTTTTTTATAAACATTCCTTGAAGAGAATGTGAACCAACTACCTCCTGTATCAGACAATAAAATCGTGAAATATGCAAAACAAGCGTGAACTATTTTAACCCCTGTTTGCGCAGTTGATCTTTGTAGCCAGTCTGAGGACGGAGACAACCGAATACGGTACGTCAATAATATTCTCTGTTTAGACGTAAGTAACCTGGGAGCTGGGAGAACCTATAATTATATTATATGTTTATGGTGGGTTACAGTTTGGAATGGTATTCGTATGAATCCAATACCCTATATCAAGTTTTACACATTGGATATTTTTTTAGACTGAAAATATTGGAATTGACTTTTTTCCATGACTTCCAAAAGTTTGCAGACACTATTTAGAGGCAAACACAGATTTTTTTCATTTTCCATAATCGATGTGTCACCTTTATTTTTGTTAAACAATTTAGTTGGGAGGGCAATTCTCCTTTATCTCCCTCGGTTGATCTGTACATCAGTTACATTATGTATAGTTCTCTAAAAATTTCGGATTGACTACAAAATCAAACTTTCAAGGAACAGAACTCAAAAAGCATAGTATATAGTAGCCTACTATTATATTATTATAGTGTAGCCTCCTAACAAATATTACACAATTTGTGTAATTCATGTTAAAATGAAAGAAAAGAACCTGTCCAATCAACCGCATGCTAATGTATTACATCTTTAAATGGAAGAGGCCGCTAATCCATTACTAATCTAAATGATTCATAGTAAAATGACGCAACAACAATACCGGTTTATAATTTCATAGTCAATTAAGCATTTTATCAACGGCACAATATAGAAAAATAATTGAATTGTTCGACTGTGCACCATATTCATCGTCAGCCTCAAGCTAGATAAGCCGATACAGTAATACATAAACGGTCAGGTAATATGAAACTGTATTCAGCTTGACTAAAAAATCTTAAATTGCTACATGTAGCAGTTCTATTCTATTATTGTATTTGAAATAAAATCATATATCCTGACTGAGTAAGCACGTTATAAAAATGTTTGGTCCACTGTTCAAGCCCAAATTAATGGTAGACATTATCCTAATTTCCATATTTAATTAATATTCTATTTAACCTTTCCTTTTAATGATTATTTCCATTATCTTACTAGGAGATATAGGATGGGAATTTGGCCCATTCCAACAAGTTGAAATACGCTTTATTTTAATAATTATTCAGCCAGTAATACAAAAAATAAATTCTAGTAAAAGTTTGCACAAAATTGGCTTTTCATGTGCCATAGCACAGCAAACTTGATACAAAATAAAATTGAAAAAGCAATGGAGCGATTTGAGACCAATAAATACATTTTCTTTATATTCATAGAAAGATTTAAAATCAAAATATTATTTGATTCGTTGGTACAATAATATAACTTTTTTTCTAATGTCGATTATTTAAATAGCCCTACCATAATAAATCAAACAACAGCTAGAGAGTCTGAGAGAGAGCTTGCATGAGTGAATGAGTGAGTAATAATTACCAATATTTTAAAATTTCATTTTATGATCGTATCTAACTATCAATTTTTGATCTGGTAATGCAGCGAAATTTCTAAATTGACAAAGTTTTTTCTGATTTTCTCTAAATGCAACTCTTATTACTATCACCCTTTAGCCGAATTCGACTGTGGTTGACTTTTCTGACCTCAACATATGTTATTGTCCAAAGACCAAAAAATTAGTGAGGTAGGATGTGATTGCTTACCTTACGGAGCTAACAAAGTTTTATCAGTATTCCAAGCCAACCGAAACAAATTCTGTAGCTCTATGCTTAACCCTCGACTACTCAGGGACTGGCTACATTGGCTCATATCCATAAACTTAATTAATCTCAATTACAGCAGACGTTTGATGTTTAAGTTCTCTGCTGAAAATCACTTCCCGGTGGTTCGGAACCCACCTAAAACTGTAGGTCCAACTCATAAATCACCATCATCCAACTCATTACCCACGCACAGGTCTAAGACCTATGTGGGCTTCATCCTCAAAAAAAAAAAAAAGTACATACACATCGAATAACTGAAAAATTAAAATAATTAATATACTACACTAACAATTTTCTTTATTTTTCTAATTCAATCATTTTAGCCATTCAAGCATGGGTGTCATAAGTTACACTATCAGAACGAAATTGCCAAAACACATACTGCAGTTGCCTATGACTAAAAATTGAACGTAATTTCCCTGATGATCGAGTAATTTCTTACTTGAAGTCAATATCCTCTCATTGATAAGAATAAAAAGTGGCGATAAAATGTGTTTACATTGTTTAGAGGTAATAAAATATTGTCTCACCAAAATAAATAATGGTAATTATTGGTCATTGACACAAAAAGTCACACCACAAAATAATGTTTATTAGTTAGGTTCGTCATATAATATACTGACTGTGAATAAAAGTTTTGTCTGTAATTGTAATTCTGTGAAGAAAATATAATATAATATTCTATCTTCATAAAAATATTCAAACCGATTGTTTGTACTTGATTTATAAATCCCTAGCAACATCAATAAAATATGCAGCCAATTATTTATTAAACAGAATGGAGCGTATACAACTAAGAACACTGAAATGCATCATGACTAGAATGCC
Organism: Conomelus anceps; assembly: GCA_948455865.1. NCBI lineage: Eukaryota > Metazoa > Arthropoda > Insecta > Hemiptera > Delphacidae > Conomelus > Conomelus anceps. Next base: position 105,745,560 of record OX418216.1, read on the forward strand.
TCCTCTAAATTTAAAAAACTCTCGTAGTTTACAAATATTTTTTATCAAACACCAACACCAAAGAATTTCTACATATACAAAATTATAATATTCTTTAAAGATAATTTCCAGTATAGATTCCTAGCACCTTCCTCCTGCACCTTATAATTTGAGATCACCTATAATGTATCAGGTTCCTAAATTTGATGTCTACGGAAAAATATCCCTTCTCTATATACTACCTTCCTTATTCAATAAACTTCCTATGAAAGTACGGGATTATTTAAAGATGGATATTATGATGTGCATAATCAAGAACAGCCATAATTCCAGATTGATATTAAAGTTAAATCTTAATATTTGAAACATAGCCTATTCCAATTTCATTATACAGTTTTTGCTAATTAAAATATTCTTATATCACTGCCGCCAGCCCTAACTACCATCAATATTTATTTTCAAGTTGTCCATTACTTTTCATTTTTCTTTCTTTTCTTATTATTTTCTTTGATAGGATTGTAGTATATTTTTCTTTCTTTCTCAGTTCTGTATTCACAATGTTTGATTTTACTTTTATCATTCTACATTCTTTTGTAATTTATTTCTTCGTTAACTAATCTCTGTTTTTCTCTTTATAATACTAATAGTAAATATGTGAATCTGTTTCTTTGTTGTAATATTTGTGCAGATTAGCACCTGCTGAAAAACCTACGGGTTTAGCAGCACCCTTAAATGTTTGAAAAATTTTGTAAATAAATTTGATTGATTGATGTCACCTCCATCATTTCCATCCATCCTATTCCATAGATACATTCAACCATAACAACAATTTTAATTTCCAATGAAATATTTCACAAGTATTGTTCTTTAAATTAAATAGGCACTCTTTTATGGAGCTGCTAACATGCTGTGCAACTTTTCAATAGCCTACAGTATGTTTTTAAATGGCTGCAGCCACTGTAGAAATTCATTACCACAATCCAAAAGAAATACTATCAATCTTGAACCCTTGAACGTCGAAATACAGCTCAAACTACTGATGAGAACTTTTCTACATCACATATCAGTGTAACATAAAATGTGAAGCTTCCTGATATTGTGTTTACATTTTTGTTGAATGATGCAATATTACTAAGTAGTTTCTTCAGCCGTAGAATAAGGAAGAAACTGTGTTGATAAAAATTTCAATGGAAATTTGAGAAGATATTAATTTTCCTCTCTGATTGATAAAAAAATCTTATAGATTATGGGGGTCTTATTCTGTCTAGCCTGAATGCTGGTTTGTTTGATCGAGTTGGACATCTAAATCTTATTTCATCAGTATGATGGCATAATAAAGTTCTGAAATAATTATCAGTGTTTAGAGACATTGTCAACGGAGTGTGGGCTACGATATGCACATTTATTTCTATTTATTAATAACCCAATTTTATACTGATTAATTGTATTTTAAAATTAATTAAAATCACAACCAAAAGACATCAGATTTCAAAATACTCTAGCAATATTTCTACATGGAATTTATTGTACATAGAGTCCAATAATTTATGATATGGTGAATCCTTATTTACTCAAAAGCAAAGAAAACGCAACCCAGTAATAATAATTCAAGAATAAATTTAAATTTCGACTAGCAAAGGCGAATATAGTATTTTGGGTTGTACTGGAATATTAGTGGATCTATATGAAATATTTAATTTTTCACGACTCAGTAAAATTCCAAAACTACAATAGTCTATTCCATTTGAATAAACTACATTCTGTGGGTGTCTCTAAACATGATTTATACCCATGTTGATTATTTTTTTATTGTAAAAATGTTTGTTTAATAACGAGCATTTCTTATGTACAGTTGCTCGTACAATTGCAGAATCATGATGAAAACTCTCTCAGAATAAAAGAGGATTCACAAAAAGAGGATACCATTAGGCTCAATCCCGACTATTTCTATTCACCAGTGGCGGCTCTGACTGAGAAATTTTTAGGAAACTAACCCCCCCCCCCTTCCACCATAAAACTCCGCAAATATAGTTGAATATGTGCTTAATGTACTTGAATAAAGGCTATTTTGAAAAAACCAATTGCACAGAAATTGTGAAAAGTAGGAGAATTGATGTGTAGGCTCACTCACCATTCATATCAACAGAGTGCATAAGTGCTCCATCTTGAAACCTGGCACTGAATACAGCGCATCATCCAGATTCTAAGGAGATGCTCAGATTTATCACCAGATTATCCTATTTCTCACTTTTACCAGTGTTTCATTCAATTGATATATGCTCAATGATAATAGATAAATGCCATAGTTCTATCATTTACTTTTAAAAAGTGGGCATTATTTTAATTAGCTCATAAGTTTTCATACGTGAAGTGTTACAGCTAGAAAAAATACTATGATTTTAATATTTTAAATACTTTAATTAACTAAAAATAATAAATTCATTGAGGTTACAGAGAGTATGGGGCGAACAAGGCAAGTTTTCTTGGACCTCAACGTCAAGGGGTCACATTATTTTACAAAAAATGTAAGCAAGTGACAAAACAAAAATAAAATAAGGGACCCCAAATCTTCCAACTAGGGCCCCCCAGCGCCCTTTTTTTCTCCAGTTTAGACCTCTAGAGGCCCCTTAGAAGCCTAACAGACCCTAGTGCCGCGGGCCCGTTTTTATTGCCAGTAGTCATGTGAAATAGAGATTCAAGTAGGCTGCATCTAGAATATTTCAAATTTCAGCGTTTATAAACAAGGGTCCCCTAATTGCCTGTCTAAGCTGTGGGTCTTCAAAGGCCCCACAATGCTGGAGGGTACCAGTATTTTCAGAGCCCCCAAACATGGGTTTGAAGGTACCCCAGACCTCTTGAATGAAGTCGACACAGTAGGCTTGAAAGGAGAAAAGGTCTCTTTAATATTATTGCAGACGGGCTTCAAATGCTCATTTCTAAAAACTTAAAAAACACTTTCAAGTGGAAATTATAACTCACGTTGTGGCGTGACGGCCGTTTCACTCTGTTATCAAGAGCATCGTTCTCTTGAGGACGATGCTCTTGATAACAGAGTGAAACGGCCGTCACGCCATAACGTGAGTCATAATTTCCACTTAAAAGTGTTTTTCAAGTTTTTATTATATTAAGAGGGAACAAGATGGATCTCCAACATCATAATGCTCATTTCTGTTACTTTTCAGATCTGATACCCCATAGAGTTTATTGTGATCGTGAAATTTGTCAGGCCATGAATCAATCAACAAAAATAATATGAGGGAAGAGTTGATAACCACAAAAAAAACTTAGAATTGCCCTTTCAAGACCTGGAAAACAATTTTTTTCTCCGGTGGAGAACCCTCAGAATGTCCATGTTTTGGGGTTCCGTCACTCTATATGTAAATGCAAAATTACTACATGAGTTAAAGTTTGGAATTTGATGTGGTGTTAATTCTCTCTTTGCAAGTTTAATCAAGTTCCTTTCAGTCATAATAATTTTTATATTTTTACATCTTCCTATATTAGTTCGATGCGAATTCAAGAGATTACACAGAACGAGAAGAAAAGTTTATTGCTCTCACTGGTGCCACTCATTGCCCTTTTTCCCTAGCTTCCACAACTTTCTCAAGGAATGGTTTTCAGTTGGCCTACACTCGAATTTCATCTTTAAATTAAAAAAACAATTCAAATCAGTTATACAAATTCTTTTGAGTACAGTAGGCAACTAGGCATAGCTGGAATACATAATCAATGCTGGTTGGGAAATCGAGTCATTAATAATTAAATTATTTAATTAGTAAAAAATTAAATAATAATTTCTAATTATTGAAAAATTAATGGTGTTTTTGGTGAAGGTGTAAGGGAGCCTCCAGCCACAACTCTGCCCCGGGCCACTAAAATGTATCTGGGTGGCCCTGATTGTACTAATAATTTTAAACCACTATAAATTGTTAAATTGGCTCTATAAAAGTAGTATTTTTTGGATTTTATACATTAAAATTTGTTTACAACTAATTAATGTACTAACAATATACGAAAAGTGGGTTCAAGCTCTTAGGCAAACGATTCATAAAAGCAATGATTTATTGAATTTAAGCTTTTACTTTACCCAATTTATAAACTTCATTTTAATAGATACTTATATAAAATTACTGTTTTTAAGCCGCAAATCAAGCTCTCAACATCGAAAAATCAAAAATTTCCCCATAATGTGGATTAAAATGAATGGATTTAAGCTTTTGTAGACATGGGTCTAGAATCACTTGGAATACGATTTTAGAAGGACTACTACGCTACTGCCCACACTGCTGTGTTAAAGTACACACTATTATTCAAAATTTCTGCTGTTTTCTTACATTTGGCTCTTTTCACTTCTTTGTGCCGCATATCAAGGATTGGCGCATGCGTTATAGAGGTGCGGCCGCCGGCCGGAGTGCGTATGTAACAGCCGTATGTTGCCATTTCTCTTGTAGAGAATTTTTCATTGAATAGCATTTTCGATATGGCAGCACTGCACTGGCCGGACGCTAGAGGTAGTGTCCCAACCAGAGAGTATAGAAGAAGAATTTACTTCTATTCTCTCTGGTCCCAACAAGACCATCTCAATGCCCAACAGTTACAAAGGCTCGCTGAGAATCACTTCTTGTACCGCGATGCGGCTGATCATTTTCAACTATCTCAGCGTATATTTCTAGACTTCCACACTCTCTTCACTATTGTCAAATACAAATAAAATAAGAAAATATAAAATATAGTGGAATTATTGTATTCTCAATAATTTTATGCAATTTATCACTAATTGACTGGGAGGGCAGTGTCCGAGCACCCCCTGGTGGAGCTGCGCCTGCTATTTACCAACTTCATATTTAATAAAAAATAAAATTATTTGCCTCTCAAGAATAGAAAGTAGTATGTACAGTACACTTTTCCCACCCAAAGTTTCCATAACTTGATTATTTAATTATAATTTTCGAAGAAAACAGTTGTGGGCAAAAGCCTGTTGTATTTTTGCTTTATTTTATTTTTGTCATGAATAAATAAATAACTCTAACCACGGAGTGAACCTGCTCTTTAGACAATGAATAAGAATTATTAAATGAATTTTTTTCAATAAAGATTCCAACTTTCAACATATTATTTTATATGAATATCATTGTTGAGAATTTAATTTCAATTTTACATTTACTCTTTACATAATGCCATATTACCCACATTTATTAAAATAAATGAGTTTTCTACTAGTAAGTTGCTAGTTACATTTCAGTGGATTGGATAAAAGGATTTTGATTTGTGTACACTAGTAAATGTATATGATATATTTATGAATCAGTAATATCTTTGTCGTTGAGACATTTATAAAAAAAACTTGGCCTAGCCGGAAGTAGGCTAATACATCAACTACTACACTGTGGTAGTATGGTAAGGTAAGACCAAATGTCCTACTTTTTAAAGCCTTTACTTACTTTCTCAGTGTCGTGAAAGATCTACAATCATTTTCCAATATTGAATTTGCACAGAAATCTAAGCTCCTTTGTCATTGTACAATTAATAAAACCTTTGTTCATAACTTCGGTATTAATTACATTTTTTCAACTTACTACAATGAGCAATGGTGTTGGCTTGCGTATCCTTTGATTTGTATAGATGTAACTATATAATAAATTAATATTATAAATACTCTGTGTTCAAAAAGCAGAACTTCAAAACAGAAGTGAATCATTCAATATTTGGCTGAAAACATCCTACTTAGAAACCAGTCAATCCATCGTGAAATAAATGGAAGACAGTATATACAATGAATACAGATACTATCTGTATTCATTGGTATATATTTCATCCTTTCATATTCATTTACAAGCAAACTGTGCTTATGCATGAATAATGGGAGGATGATAAAATATTTTCTTCCATGTTACAGCAGAACCAAATCTAAATTTTCAAATGTATCAAATGGTTATACATTTTTATTTTAACAGGTAGCCCATTCAGAGTAGTACATTTCTCCACAATATTCTTAAAACTATCCAAGACCTCCAAATGGTGTGTGCGAAAAGTATGTTGAGTCCTCAACATATTCACCTTTCCATAGAAAATTCATCTTTTCAATATGATAGAATGGAAGTAAGGTTCTTTCAAGCAGGGGTGATACCAAGGAGGAAATTTAGAGATGAAAAGGTTTTTACGGGATAAGGACCTTTTTTGTAGTTGATATCCCACCCAAACCATTTCGCTCCTCCAAAAAAATATGGTCTCGCCCCTGCTTCCAAGTAAAATTATTTTTAACTTTAAATAATAAATAACAAGGATAGGAACAACACAAATCTTATTTAAAAAATGATGGTTTATTCACCATAATAATAATAATAATATTCTCATAATGTATAAACAAAACTACAATACAAAATTTACATTTTTCATAATACGATAGCTATTTATATAAAGTGAATATTATACACGGGCTTTTAATACAAAATGCTTGCAGAGCGAGGAAATACATGCTTACATTTTCCATTCATCTATACCCTCACATATTTGCAAAAATATTGATATTTCATAAAACGCAGGCTACTATATTCTAAGAAAGAAGCTGGACTTTATGAGAAAATAGACAAAAGAAAGCAAATACAAGACACTAGTAATTATTATATCTATTTAAATTATCGGACTGGCTTTGTAAACAAGTGCTAATGGAAGAAATGCCAATGATCAAGTGAAACATTTGCCATATCACTCGCATTTTATCCATCAACACTCTTTTCTTGTTATTATAAATACTAATCATCATGGTACTTTTATTTTTACAGGTGTTTATTGAGAACACACAACCTGACTTAGACAAATCAACACTGTTATCAGTTTTGTTTCATTAATAACTTTAGTTGAATATACTACATTTCTACCAAATGCTAATGGTACAGTTAGTAGGTAATAGTAAGTACAAGAATGAAAGAATTTAGGGTTAAGAGATACTCAATGTCTTAATTTTACAAAATATAAATCTGTTACAGCAATATTTAAAGATATAATCATAACAAACAGAAATTACATGCGTTTTGTACATTTTAAAATTTCTCAATTATAAACTTGTATTTATATATATTCAATAATAATAATAAAATGGTCAAACAACATAACAAAAAGGCTTCAAGTGATATAAAATATACATGGTTTTTATGAATTTGTTAATATTTCAACTTTTACTTCAATACCTAACACTACACAAATATATATGCATATGTATGTATAATATGTCGACTCCCAGAAAACCATCACAACACATACAATTAAATAGAACAGCACTAAATGTAATACTTTGATGGAAATGCAGTGTTGTTCACTGACTGATTATTGACAATTAACATTGTGAATCATCAAAATCAATGTAAGGTACAATGAAAGATTATATGAAATATTGTTAGATTATTTAACAATGTTCTTATGCTTTTTGAACATCCGGGTTTAGTATTTCCAGCTACCAATTAACCCAATACCCCTTTGGCATGGGAGCATAATTTTCGAAAACAAAGTTTACTAATTATTATAATTATGTTTTACATAAAAAAGAATGTTATGAATCCTTAAAAACGTTACTGATAACATACGTAGCTATTATTTTTCAAGCATCAGACAGAAAATGTTCAGTTTTAACCAGAGATTGAGTGCGAATGAACAAGGATTAAATTTGAGAGAAAAGCAAAAAAGAAAAAGAAAAATACATCACAAATATATAAGCGTATTCTCATTTTTGAATGTGTTTTGATAAGAAACATCAAATGGTAAGATATTGAAGTGTTTCATTGCATTTCATATTATATGCAGCCATTACGAAAGAAATAATTAACTTACAATGCACGAGATTAGAACGAAGAAGAAATAGTAGTCCACGATAAGCTTCAAATTTGGACTAAGATTTAGAATAATAATAATAATAATAATTATTGTAAGAGAAAATAGATTGGGCGGTTAAGAGACGCAATGTTACATAATTTTAGAACTTCTAAGTATTGTAGCAATGCTATCAGATTATGACTTGAGCAATAAAATGTCTTGAGTTATTCCAAAATACTAATCAGTTATAACTTTCTGTACACATATAAAATTCAAATATAAAAATTGTAACATCTGCCGTATAGAAAAAAATCAATGACTTATAAAATTATGAAAATTATAGACTAGTAACGAACATAAGAAATGGTAAATTATATATAGAGTTTACACTATTATTCGCTCGTTTTGCAAATAATATTTCAGAACCATCATTAACAGTTGTTATTGCACATCAATTGAATCGGAGATTTATTTTGCAATTTTTTCTGCTGAAAAGATTTTGATGAATCGAGCAAAGGAACAACTGATGTTATTATCGTTCATGGGTCAATGTTGAAGTAAATTGTTATCACAGCCTGGTAGCATTTTTCCCTGGAGATTTATCATGGTCAATTTAACGCCCTGCGGGTCGGCAAACAGCAAGTATTCGTAGTTTTATTCTCGAAACCGCCGATTGGTCAGTCAAATCTATGAATAATATAATTGATAGTAGGTCTACTCGATGGATTGAAAGAATAATAACAAAGAACTAGGTCGATAAGCTGCAGATTAAACCCGCTGTTTGGTGTAGATACACCGGAAAATGTAGGTATATTTAAAATTCTAAATAATAAAACCGATGTTAGTAGGGAACAAAACAGATGACGGTGTTTGAGAAGAAAAGGACTGACTTATGAGATCATCGCTCGCAAGAGCTTACAACTTGAGACATGAGCCGCAAATGCGAGATGCATGCCCTTAATTCGGACCAGAATAGTTAATTAATCGAACATTGTTCCCGATAAATAACATACCACTATCATCAGCATCATCAACATCATCTAAGTCTACTGATTTTTAGAAAATATATTATATAACTAAAATCTTACTATTTGCTGCCCTAACTTTAACATTACATCCAATATGATTGACAAAAACATGATACAAACTGAATGAATATCGAGTGTCCATGATCGTTCAACAGGAACAGTGTGAGCTTAGAATATAGCATGTAACAAAATGATGATCACCGGCACTGTTTTCCAAGTCTAATGGAACTACACATCGAATATTTTTAGAATGACACCGTGTTTTTATTATTCAGAGAGAGCTCACTAGCGCAGAGTTAAACAGTTTTTGCTCCACTGATAGATTTGTGTGAGGGCACAGTGCGATAGCGCGTGCACTGCAACACACAACAACAACAACAACTAACAGTCGATGAGGCTGGCGAAGGTGGAGTCGACCCACTCGCCGGGGACAACGCCCATGTCGGACAGCATGTCCGAGCAGGAGAACTCGAAATGGGAGCCGGAGCCGCCGGGCAGGGCCGAGCCAGTCGGATCGAATTCGAGACCGGTGGTGGCGAGGGCGTCGAGGTCCATCCTCATGTCGGAGGGGAAGAGGTCGGTGAGTGAGTCGAGGTCGGCCAGGCCGGGAGGATTCTCGCCCGCATGGCCGCCGGTCGCCGCCAGCTCCGACTCGCACTCCATCGGCTCCTGTTTCAGCACCAGAGCCGCCGCCTCCGCATCAGCATCCGGCTCACTCTTTATCGTCAGGATGGGGCTAAAGTCGACTAGCTCTGTCTTCACTGTCGAGATCTGTCTTCGTTCAACTGGATCACACCTTGTGATGATTTCTAGCATTGGCTTGACATCGGACGCCTGGGCGACGTCCTCGTAGAAGGTGGCACTCTCTGGCGAGTCGGGAGTATCGCAGGAGGGACTGGACGGCACTTTGGCGTGGACGATAGATGGCGGAGGCGTGTAGACCTGCCTTGTCAGACTGGGTCGCACCATCTCCTTCTTGCTGCGATCCACCGACAGTCGTACCTTCAGTTTGCTGTGGCCGTCGACAACGGGAGATATCGACAGCAGACCGCGTCGCACCACCTCACCACTACTCTTATTATTTCTCACTTCGCTGTTATTGTTACTATCATTCCTCTGCAACAGACCACTTCCTGTCAGACACGATTTCTTCATCTTTTTAGGCCTAATTGTCGCCGCCTTCGGTGGAGGTTTGACCGCCTTCTTCCTCGGCCTGTACTTGTAGTCGGGGTACTCCTGCAGGTGCATCAATCTTAACCTCTCTGCCTCCTCGATGAATGGTTGCCTCTCCTCCTCTGTCAGTGTCTTCCATCTCCTTCCCAGCCTCTTTGAGATCTCAGCATTGTGCATATCGGGCTGCTGCTCACATATCTTGCGCCGTTCAATCTGTGACCAGACCATGAAAGCATTCATTGGCCTCTTGATGTGGTTTGGGTTATTCTTCTTAGTCTGCAACACACAGAAAAAAATAACGGTTAAAAACTGTCAACACAAACAACTGAATCCCACGTCATCACAATAAACAATTAATAAATATTTGTTTCACGAATGCAAAGTGTCAAAAACAATTCGAAGGAGAGGAATACCTCACCAAATCGATCGATCTGATTTCTCATACTCCGCATCACGCAATGAAACAAGGTTTATTTCAGGTATGTCCTACAAACAATTACTCTTTTCTATTATTACAAATCTAGTTTCTTCACACATCCCAAGGAATAAATTGATAATAAATTATTAGTCCTTGAAGATATTCTACCGTTAATGTTGGTTGCGGTTATGCACATTATAAGTTCAATTCAATTTGTACTACTAATATTAATTTAAAATTCAAACTATCTCATCCCTTTAAACATAGTTTATTCATGTGACTTAGAATAGCATATTTGCATACGTTGATGAAGAAGCCCCTGAGGCAGCTTTAATATGTCCACATCAACATTAAGCTCATAAAAAAGGTTCTGAGCCAGTGCTATCAAGGTTATTCATCTAATCACCAAAACAGGCGTTTGAGTGACTCAAGAGGATGATCGCATGAAAACTGCTAAATGAACCACATCATTCTTCCAATAATTATTTTCTGTTTGCGAAAATTGTAGACAAGAAAGGAACTGAGAATTATTGCGGCCGATTTTGTCAGACTGGGTATATATACTGTAATAAACCAGTATATCTTGCTCTCTTTGCTACAGACAAGGTGTAGCTATGACACACTAGAGACCCAGACATGCACACACATAATACCAGAGGAAAAGCGAGAATTGATGTTCCATTTTGCAGACTTAGCAAGAAGAAGGACTGTTTCCCTGTAATCGCCCAGGAACTCTATAATACACTGCCCGACAGGGTGATAAACCTCAGTGAAAGTAGTTTTAGGACAAGAATTGAGGCCTTGCTGAGTGATGAGCCATTCTATTCAGTGAGAGAATACTACGAGGCTGATAAATAATAATGTTAATTTTAGTTTGAAAAAAGTCTTCCCAGCAATCTTGATCAGAAATATATTAAAAAGTTTGATTATAATATATAAATCAGGGTTGAACTGATTGCTGCTTGTTTCCTTTTTAAATTATAGTTTTAATTATTATAAGTTTGATGTAAACATATTAAATGAGGAATAATTCAGGTCAGAGTACCTACATGACTCCGGTCAATCCAGCAAGCTGGTAATGACGAAGCTATGAAGTATTGACAAGATGCTGAGTTTACAAAATTGAAACCTAGCATTTACTACCACGTGTTGGATCTCCATCAATTTCATCATATTTCTCAATAGAATAATAATTATTCAGCCTTCTGTTTGTTGTAATTATTACAACAAACAGAAGGCTGATTTAAGAGCAACGTGATTCAGCAGCTAAAACACAGGTATGTTGTAATGTTTCCGAGAGGTTCATGAATTGTAGGATTGCAATGGCTACAGGTTTACGGTCCATAAAGTAGAACGATACAAACGTACGGTTTTGCTTCATGACAGCCTGAGGAAAGTGAGCGTGAGCACTGACTTGGTCTGGGATCAGCTCTATGTGCAGATTGACTTCCTGGTAGAAGAATGAGAGAGCCTGTGTGAAAGAGTGAGAGAGTATCATAGATCAAGGTCAAAGCGCCAGCTGCTGCCGGCTGAGCGAATGACATCACTCTCAAGGTCATGCGGATATTTACCCTCGCTGGTTGACTATACAACACTACTTATATCACCACTCGACTAGTTTTCAATTTGGCAAGATATTTTTTTTATTTGCTAGAACCAGTCCTTACACGAATTTATACAATAGATTGGTAGTTAACAGTCAAGTTGTACAAGATAAAATTATTCTTGTTGCCAAACTTACTAGTGGTTGTTGTATACGTCTTACGTAAAATGTTATCGATCTATGCACGTAAAACGTTCTATAGCATAAGTATTTAAAGATCTACTTCGTTATTCTTCAAAATATTGCAGCAGAAGCAACACAAATTTATCAATAATGCTTCCTTGTTACAATAACGTAAAACGTTATTTTTCCACGTTCTAGTATAAGCATTTCAAGCCGATTTATTTATTCATTCTTTTACTTGCAATGAAAGCAATGTACTCAAAAATCCATAATGCTTTTCATGATCGATAATATAAGTTTAACATCTTTGCTAGTATTGAGGTTATGAAAAAAGTAGAATCCTTCAGAATAATGTTAAATCACTGCTTAAATTCTTATTTGATAATAATCGCACGGATGAGATAATGGAAAATGTCGTACATTCACAATTTGCAAATTGAGGCCACGAAAGATGTGAAACATAGAATTATAATAATTAATAATCGCTATCCCATGTTCAAGACAAGGGCGCTTCTAGGAAGGGCGGTCATGACCACCCATCTTCCGAAAAAAAAACTTTACTGGGGTAGTGGTAAGAAGAAGGGCAAAAAGCGGATTTAAATTGAAAAAAAAAAAAAAAACGTTGTACCCCTCACAATTGTGTTGATTTACTGCATTTGAACAACGAAAAATGAGAAACTAGAATTAAATTTTCTAGAATTATTAGTAATTAATGCTATTCTATGTCCAAGAAAAAGGTGGTCGCAAGGGGTCATGACCCCCAGCTGGAGAGTATGTAATAGAAGAGGTAGGAAGGAGAGAAAAAATCAGTAAAATTCCAATTTATGACCCTCCCACAACTTTCTAACTGGGTCTTGAATAGAGAGTATGTAATAGAAGAGGTAGGAAGGAGAGAAAAAATCAGTAAAATTCCAATTTATGACCCTTCCACAACTTTCTAACTGGGTCTTGAATAGCCAAAGAGCGTATTTTTCTGAAGGGATCAATACTCTTGTTACAAGATATCACAAATAATAATAATCTCATGATTGACAAATTAATTACTAGATACTACAGAAGCAAGATTCGATACTGCTTTATGAGAGTGCTCTAGCAAAAGTATCTCCGTCTGGATGATGCTGTAAATTATAGAGTTCATAAAGATTTTCGAAGTTCATGAGAGCATCCTCTTTGTCTTCCCATAACATCAAAAATCTGGTCCAGTAAATTCATCAAAGCAGAGTATTTTTAAAAAAATTATCCGTTATAAAAATTTCACTGTGAGGAATAAAACTGTATTGAACTGAATGCCCATCAGCCCATAAAAAGTCGTATAAAGCAGAACCGGATTGCTTATCTTTAATAATTATAGTTCTTCCACTGAAAATTTCTTCAATAACATTCTCACGGTTGTCAGTGAACTTGATTGCCAACATAATACAGATTTTTTTGCTGACAATCAACCTTTAACTATTCCAATAAAAAAAGGCTTTCCTACATTATATCTTTCTTATTCATACCACGTTTCATACATTACTAGAGAGAAAAAATGACATGATAAGATCGTATCACATGGATTCACGGGTTCTCCATGAAATACCGAGGGATGTGACTATCGACTATCGTTCCATTTTCATAGAAATGACACAGAAATTTATCAAAATTCAGTTATTTTCAAATCTTTAATTAAAAATTTCCAAAAAACCATACTCGAATATTCAGCACGCAATATACACTATTTCATAAATAGGATTAGTTTCGAAGAAATCTTTAATTATTTTTATTTGATTAATTATTATTCATTAGTACCGTATATTTGAATGATTTCTATTTCTTGAATCATTATATTTTATTGCTTTTTAAACACAAGCACTAGAGGTTGCTCCTCTTGGCACGACATAAGATGTGCAAATTGTAGATAATATCGAAAGAGACGTAAACATTTCAACAATCGGAATGGAACAGAAGATAAAATCCATAATACAGCTGAAGCCTGAAGGTATAAGAAATAGGAGAACGCCCAACTCTTTTCATTTCGTCAACGTTTGAAAGAAGTTCAGACAGTTTTGAAAAGCCGAAATGTGAAAACTGAAAGGCCATCGCACAAAAGAAGTACACTAATTGATTCCTGGAAAGCTACATGCAGCTTTAGAAATGTCACAGTTTCAGGATTATCAATCCTGCGATGAATGTTGGACTGACGTGTTAGGAAAGAAAGGCCATTTCCAACCCAAACCCAAACTTATCTTATGAGCAGCTGCAAGCAAAAGAATTCTGTGTGACAGAAAATTTCATGCATTATACAAAGATGAAAGAAATTATTAGTATATTCCAGAATGCAGGTAATTTTAGAAAAACCTTGAAAGCTTATTATTGTAAAGAGAACCATAGATTCAATGGAGTTTGAATAACGGACAATTATTCCAGGAATGAGGGTTAGGCTGCCAAATTGAATACAACAGTACTTAAACTGACAATACAGAAATATCTGCCGTAGCAGGTACATGTTCAATGAGATAGAGATAAGCTGCGTTCTCGTTGGTCCTGTTTGTAACGGTGACCGATTAGATTGGCCAGAAAAAACGACACGTTCTCTGCAGTAAAATCACTTCCCGGTGGGAATAAATCACCATCATCCAACTCATTCCCCTCGCAGGTCACAGACATATGTGGGCTTCATCCACCAAAAAAAAATTTCTGAAGAACGTATCGACTTATTTTTCATAGGAATTCTGTGGACAAACAATCCACGGAAACATAATTTCTGGAAATAATAAATGCTGATGAATATAAGTTAGCATTATTTATAATAGCTAGAAAATAGAAAGCATTACTGCTATCATCTTACGCCTAATTCCATTTAAATTTATCTGTATCCTCCTCTAGGATAATTGGATAAATGATGGAATTAGGAATGACGGGATCAGTTAAAATTGAAATTTAACTTATGGTACATTAATAATTATAAACTTTAAAAATAATAATAATTATATTAACTTAATCGACTTGCGGGCAGCCATAAAACTTTTTATGAGCTTTAGAAATGCACTTGAAACATGTACATTTAAAAATGCACAAGCGCATGTCTACTTGAAGCAATACCCGTAAATGTTACCCTTCATTTTCAATGCTTGTATTAAATGGTACTTTTTTATTCAGACATACGTTGAATAATTCATTTATTCATTAATGAATAATGAATTTTATTTCCAACCTTAAAAAACATACAATACAAATTTTGCAAAAAAAAACCAGGAAATTAACTGGCCACTACCTCCAGTACATGTGGCCAGTGTGCAACTAAGCTTAGAACTTAATTTATAAAAAAATAGTTTGAGTCTAGTCAGCATAATTAGTACAAATACTGCCTGCAGCGCAAAAGAGTAAATTAATTTCTAGCTCTTGTTATATTCATTTTCATTTTGTTATATTCATTTTTCTACTTAGAATTTATACCAGCAACCACTATTTTGCATCAGTTGCAAATAGTTAACTCTAAACCTAAACATTACCATTTAAAATACATATATACATATATATATATATATATATACATACATACTCTTTTTTGAAGTAGTGAAATGGACTATTGAATTCGATTCCAAACATATTTTTAGGCAAGTATTCCAATTTTTTTATCTTAATATATTTCTCACAAGCCAGGTGTCACTCAATTTGAATAGCCAGCTCTTAGTTTTCTTACAGAAAAGAGTGTGCGAAATACATCTCCTCATTAAAAATATAGTGCATACATACATTGAATTTTGTATACTATGGCGAAGAAATCTTCAAAATATAACGAACAAATAAAACCACCAAAAAATAATTAATACCTGACTACGGTCATAGATCATAGCTTTGTCCATTATCATTCATTTTTATTGAATCCACCTTCTATTCATCAACATTGGAATGATACATAATAATATACAAAATATTATGACGAACAAGGAAATACATATTTCAAAAATTGACAAATTATCTTGGCATAGAATGGTGTAGCCTACCGGTATTCAACGTATATTATCAAACAGAACATGATCGACAGATAAATAAATATTCACGGAGCCTTTGAAAGCAGTTATCACCAATAAAATAATGATGGTCACAGAAAATACCAAAGTGGGGCAAATACATAAACACAGATATAATAAAAAAACTGTTTTGCCGTCTGAAACAAGGAAGAAGTGGTGAGGAAGATGGGAAACCGGTCTGCTGTCAATTTATTTGATATAATAATGACCATTACCATTACATAACTGTTAACAGATCCCAAGCTCCAAGAGAGGAAGATAAAACTGGTACCAGAAAGGTAAACTAGATGTCCACATCCAGTAGAATAAACATTCAAGTGATTTCTGGCACTAATTCGCAGCTATAATCCAACATACATAAGCACGTATGAGTGGGAAAGAGAAAAAGAACGAGCGAGAGTATAGTGAGAGTTCAGCATTGACCTTGCACTTATTCTAGACGTCAGGCGATCAATTAACACCGAACACTCCAGCGTTTTTAGCGGATTCGCGAGAAGAAAACATGATTACACCATTGCTAGAACCTATTTGTCCAAATTTAGTGGAATTGACTAGTTTTCCGCAAATTACGTTGCGTGATGCTAGCTAGACAGACTAGTACGGCATGCATAAATACAATAATTATTATGCATAAATATATACGGCAAGCTAGCAATTGTTTCTATTCCAGTTTTTTCTGCTGATAGAAATTCCTTGTATCATCGCGATACTACAGCAGTGCATAAATTTTGTAGTAGTGAGTGTATTTATGTAAACACTACTGTGCATTTTTTCAGAGTTTTGGTCTGTAGAGATACAATATCATGAAAGCAAAACGAATATATGTAACAAGAAGAATGAATGCAATGTTGTTGCAACTACATTTATTATGATACTACACAAGATACTATAGATTCGGTAGTAATGCCATTTCCAATCTTAATCAAACTCTAATACAGAGCTACATAATTCTATACCCACGGGGACAAATAATATTACCTTATAGTATAGGTAACTACGATAGGCCGAACTACTACAAGTTGAGGCCTGTCATTGGCTGATGTAGAAGAGGCAATGGCTGAGAGGACTAGACACTCCCATTCTTAACAAGAGGAGGAAGCAGGGTATCAAGGAATACGAAACAATAATTACGCAAAAGTAGAAAACTGAAAATCAAGCACAAATCAACATTATGGGTCATTATAAATCAAGCAAATAAATTATAATTCAACACTATATAATAAATGCAAAAGAGAAAGGAAAAGTATTATCAACAGAAATTCTCATCCCTGATACAAATTTCAGCTTTATATGTATCCATAATAGTAAACGCCGTCTTCTTCCTACTAGGATCTATAGGATTTTGAGGCAAATTCTGTTCAGACTTCAAACAACTATCACATCCAAGGGACCCAGAATAAATTACATTTGAAAAAAATATATGTTCATAGACTATAATTATGTATTGCACTTGGTGATTGAATAACCGGAAAATTTATCATATTTAATTCGTTTACTTGCAGATGTTTTCACTTTATGAGAGAATGCCTAAAGCTTGTATTTGAGTAATAACCAAACACGGATCTTAACAATATCGTAGAATATGTGTCGTTAATGCATAATTTATGTACTATGTATTAGTGGGGTCCTTGGACAGCCAGCAAACTGTACTAATGCTTTTTAAAATGTATAAATTATATAAAATCCTATTTCTCCTATCCAAATTCATCGAGAATTTATTCCAATTTCAATGTTTTAGGTTTTTGATAATCAATACCAGCGCAATTTTTAATGAATGGAGCAGACCTGTAAGAGAGCCGTGGGGATTATTTATTATTTTATTCAATGCGCCATGAAAATTCATGGGGCCAGTCATGAAAATCTTGTGATTATAGTAGTCTACGTATGGGATTAGGCCTCATACCCAAGTATTAGTTCATTTATTAATTACACGTTCAAGTTGCGTGTTGTTGAACTCTTTAAAACGCGAATGGTTGAATACACATGCATCTGCGTGCTTGCCTAGTTTATTAAATAAATTGATAGACCTTTTTATCATGTAACTGGGGACTCGGAGAATAGTATGACTAACCAGGCTACCTAAACCTTATTCAGCCTCAACCAGGTTATGACTGAAATTATTTACTTCAATACACAACACCTCCGATTTTTAAAGCTACAGTACAGTATTTAAATAAAGAAATTCCTAGTTTCCTTCTTTTCAAATATAAAACTTAACTAATTTTATTAGGTCGAGAGTGTGAGAGTGAATTATTAATACCATACCGTATAATACCGTAGTCAATTATCTATAAGGGAATAAAATAACATTGAAAACATGATTGCAAGGAAATATCCTTTTTTTTTGGTGGGGGCACTAGTTATATTTTTGGTGGAAACATGAACGGAAAAATACACCCAAAAGTTGCTTGATACCGAATAGATTTTGCAAATTGGTAATTGAAGGTTAAATTCCCAATTTCTCAAACAAAACACTTATTAGATCAACTCCACAGTCGCATGGATAGTCCCTATATACTCCACCATTCACCCCTGCATACTCACCCAATTCATTGTTGAACAGTACATGAATGGTGTCTACTTTGTTTCAGTAAACTAGCAGATCAAAGTTTCTTCTTGACAACTGCATGACTCCATCTATCACAATAATATCGTATAGCTAATTAGCAGATTAATTATGAGGATTTCACAGCGAGATAGGCTACTATAATTTAACAATTTATTAATTCAAAATTAATTCCAATATTATAGCATATTAGGTAATTTTCAAACAAAATTTTTTAATATTTGAATTGTATTGAGGAGAGGCCTAAAAAATGCTGAAGGCCATCAATACAAGACTTTTATTTCACTATTTATTCTAGACTTGGATAATTCAAATTCTATCGAAGTGTCACCTCTATGCTAGAGTTCGTCAATATAAACTTCCAATCAAGACCTTAATTCAACAATAGGGAATGGATAAAACCATCAAAATGTTTCGTGGTGAGAGATTAAGGTTGTGATTTCTGTGTGGCAACGTACTTTCAAGTATTTAAAATGATTAAGAACTGAATCAATCAGTTATTTCATTCAGCATAATAATTATACTCACGATGGTGATGGAGCCAGTACAATATTTCTAGTGACAAATACATAACACCGAATACATTGCGCAAACAAATTGATAAATGAAGGTTAAATTCCTTATTTCTTAAATATCTAGGTCTATTACACGGAAAACTAAACGTCAACCGTGAACTGTCTACTAGGAGAATGTTGATAAAACTCAATGTCGCGTGGTCATCGAACTATACAAGATAATATAGAATATCTATAAATAGAATGTTTCTAAATCAAAATCATGTTGACAGTCGGTGGCAGTTGCTTGACACTTTAACACAACACTTGTCCTGTCAAATATGAAATTCAGTTCTCAGCTGTACGACAATGTATGACGCTCATTGTCGTTGCTTTATATACTTTGCAAATAAAAAACAACTACAAACCAAAACCATATCCATGCAATTAGAAAAAATTGAAAATGTATCTTTCATACAGTACTCACAGATTAGGTTCTTCCACCAGTTTCATCATAACTCTATTTATTTTTGGTCGCAGAAACTTTTTTCTACTAAACAGTGATGTAGGGATTATAACTTCAATCTACTACCAAACATTCTTCTCATATTATTCTCTTTGATCTTTCAATAGGAATTTATATTTTTCCAGGAATTAAACTATCGCTCCAGCACAAGATGTTCTGATCTGTCACTTATTCAAATGTCTTTCTATCTCATCTGGTCTTTCTTATAACAGGGCCCATGTCTCACAACCATATTGAATCGCAACCATATTCGCATCCTTGTATAACATAACACATGTACAATGTTGTACGTTTCTTCTACGCAACTTTCTTGCGTTTCTCCTGAAAGTTCCGTTTGATGAAAACAAATGGTGAATTAAAAAACCAAATTACTAAATGGTAATTTTCAAGGATACTTGATATTACTTTTTTAATATCATGTGTGCATTACATTTCTTACAGGTGAAGATGGAAACTTTCTCCAATATTTCATTAAGATTTCGCATTCTGGAGTGAACCGTACCCTATTTAAAGGATTATTTTTTAACAAATTGCATCTTTGTCTGTAAAGCCGTCATTTTTATCTCCATTTCTTAAAAGCTTATTCATCATTTCTACATTCTTAACCAATAATAGCCTAGATTGAAGAAACAGATGTAACCATGAATTTCTGGCCATTCTCTGAAGTTAGTGATATTTCCATTCATTATTAAAAGTCAATCTTAAAATGTGAGGTAATGTTTAATGTAATTCATGGGTAATCTTAACTCTAGTTACTCGAAGCTTCCTCAATTTCAATCAACAGCCCAAGGTTATGGAGACACCTGACAACTACACAGTCATGAACTAATAATACTACTTACTTATACAATAGTAATTGTTTTATTGTTTTCAGTGTTTTAAACTATCATTATAAATTTTGCAATGTCTGGTAAAATACAGACAGCGAAAAAGATTTACTGGAATCTGTAGCTCTAGAAAAATCCAGAGATATTGCTCCCTAATTGCCAGAGAACTTCTCAAACAAGAAAGTTTTTCTAAAGTTTACTGTATAATAAAATCCAAGTGAATGATTCAATAATTATCGTGGTTTTATTGTTTCAAGACCTGAATTTATGATTTTTCCGATACAATACGTTTTTAGTAGCTGTACCAAATCTGAAATCAAATGTGTACACTGCAACGTTCAAATTTTATAAAATTTGACAGGAACAGAGCAAAGAATTTTGAAATTAGGTAGAGACACAGACAGCCAACCTGATATTGTTTCAAGATGTCAGGACGCATCCGTTATGGTAGCTCAACATCCATTAAGGTTTATTTGCCATGAACGTGTACTCAGAGACATTCAAGTTATAGTAATGTGGTTGTCAGCTCTGAATAGAAACAGCATTAAACTGAAGGGCTGGAGTTGGGCTTAAAAGCCTCTGTGAGCAGCAGTATTCTACTCTAATATCCACAAGTAACATCTGGTTCAACCACAATTTCGTACTTATTCACAGTCGGCGACTACTACAATACACCAAGTTCAGGCCACAAATGTGAATAAGCTTCATGCTAACTGTATCATCTCATTGCTATACTGGGCCAGTCAAGCGAACCATGGGGAAAACCGGAGAAATTAATATTAGCCAACTAAACTAGTTCACAGACAAAACTTGTTACATGGTGATGACAAACCTATTAGTGATGGAAGTCACTTATCATTGCATACAGTATGACAGACTAAAGTAAAATTAGTTGCAGAGAAAATTTTTATCAATGTATAATCAAATTTAAAATTAACAAATCGTTGAAAGCAAAAATAAAAATTTGTTAAAATCCGTTAAAATTTCACCAGGACATACTATAATTCTTCAATATCATTAGTATTTGTGAAAATTATACAAATTATTTGTGACCAGATTGACAGAACATGTATAATTATTTCAGTAAGTCTAATACAGTAAACTACTGTCAGTGCACAGTAATGCCACATTTCAGACAAGTAAAGAAATTGTCACTAGTAGCTTTTAAGGCCTTGTAATATAGAGCATTACCATAAACGATTACGACTGTTGGTAAATCTTATTACTCCAGTATACCTATGCGAACCATGGGGAAAACGGAGAAATTAACTTTACCTAACAACTTTGAAAAATCAATTCACTGTAGGCCACTGAAAATGGGAAATTATGATAGTAAGTGACAGGACGAAGCTACCTAGCTTCTATATAGATTTATATTAGTAATGGCGGCCTTAGAAACTATCGAGAAAATATTGTATAGGCTACCGTTAGTAACCTAGGCTAGTATTTTCATAAACAGCCTCTAAAATTTGTCTGGTATAGTCCAATATCTAATTAAATGTAAAGTTGAATTAGTGATTACTTGCCCTATCTGAAAAATTTATTCCTGTAATAGTCATTGATCATGGTACTTTAATTGGTCATGTAATTTAATAGTTAGTAGCAAAGAATTTCAACATGGGTAGTATTAGTGTAGTAGAAATGAGTAGTAGAAGAATAATAAACAACAATTCAATCAAATTCATAGATTAGAGATAGTTGTAATAGTTTTCCAATTCTAGTGTCTTCATATCTCAATAAACCTCTTTAATGAAATTTATCAACTCATCAGGTTTTGTTGGAAAAAATAAAACCAAAGATAGGATTTTTTAATCGACAGCGTTGATAGTATTGAGTAGATAACGATTCCGGTTGGAGATGTTAAATAACTGGCACACATCAACCAAATCGGCTGTCGATAACAACAGAAGCCCACTCCATGCTTCTTTGCTAAGAATAGTAACGACTTTGATGAGCAGATGATAACTGATTACAATAGATATAGTGTATTATTATCTATAACTGAGCTATGTTCCACCACTCTATAGTATATCTATTAATTACTCTACCGCTATACGGCAGGCATTTGAGAGTTGCCAAAAATAATCCACTGTAGGCAGTCTAGTCTACTGAAAATGGAAAATTATAATAGTAAGTGATAGGACGAAGATAGCTAATACGAGTTTGTGATGAAAGAGGCTACTGCTAATGAGTTCTGGAGGAGAAGTAATAAATATTCTCACTGATAAACCACGCAAAGCTCTGTTGACGAATTTAAAAACATAGTAGAAGTTGTAATTTATTATAGAATTAAAAGAAAAAAATAATTTTGTATAGGATAAACACTTACTATCAATAATTTGAGATTCGCACCAATCATTAACAGAGCTCAAAGTGAATAATAATTGCCTGCTGGTATTTGAAGGAACTGACAATTTATCAAACTGACAAAGTAACTCAAAATTAAAAAAATATGACTAATTGCCTAGCTATTATTTGTAGCATAATAACTGAAATGAGATGGGTGCTTGCGAAGATTCGATTGAGAATGCTTCTTCAACATTTTACAATTGTAAGTAGTTGAGGTCAACAGAATTTTTTTTAAAATACTCTACTTGGTTTTTTTTTAATCAAAGGTCAAAGTTGCCTGGCAGTGAGTAGTTTGCAGAATATGCAGTATATAAAGTAAGCATAAAATGATACTTGTATGATCTTAAACTCTCCATATTAACTTTTAAAAATTGAATAAACATAATTACTGTATCTATCAAATTTCATCAATCATGTCTTACCACGATGAAAAATATATTATTCAGAATAATTGTAGCATATAAGTACTGCAAAATCCAGCTCATGGAAGGGATATATATTTCAATAATCCTGTGTATTGTACGAACTTCATGTATTGCACAGCTTTTACAAAATACTTGAACTTAACGCAGGCTGTATAATGTACAATATACTCATATATTGCAGTAGGCATATCCTCTTTGTTTTATCCATCCATCCTCACAATTACATCCACACTACATCAACTACTTCTCAGTTTCCTCACAAATCACTCAAAATTTCAAAAATATAAGTTATACATTGATAACGTCTGCCTCAAGCACCCTTGAGATTAACATAGACTTTAATCAGTATCCATGAGCTGTCAGAGACAATCCATTAAGAATCAAATAATTTCCAGTTGGTCAAATCAGTGAAGCCAGAACCACACACCAAAAACAATAGAGAATTTGAAAAATGATGAAACAAATGCAGTAAGTTACTTCAGAAATGTTCTTTAGTTCGATTAAATAAGAGATGTACAGCCAAGAAATTCTATAAATTTTATAGTATCAATAAACTTGATCAGCTTGGTTGTTAGTCTACATCCAGAGCAATGATTTCTTAGTGGAGTAACTCTACTTGATATATCATATTGATATTGAAAACCTCATGTATAATAAACTAAGTTCAAGTATCTGGCTGAAATCCAAGGTGGCAAATGGAATGGATGAAAAAATTAACATAAGTTTCTACTATAGAAAAAGTGTATATGATGAGAAACTTTGAAATTAATTGTATTGTGAAGATATACATTTTTATGAGAACGATTGAAAGGACCTTGAGATTTGGGCGTTGCATCCAATGAGCTAGTGTAACATTAAATTTGAAATTAATTTTAATAGGGTTACAAAAAAGCAGTTTGAATATCTTTATGGATAAGCTGTTATGATTCTGGCACAGAGGAAATAATGTCCCATAATGTAATAAATACTTGACAGATTAATATCGCAATAAACCTTCAAACCATTACTAACGGTTTCAGCTTTAACAACTTGTAAAACGTTGTTAAATCGGTAGGAATGACAGACTATTGAGTGCACACTAAAGACCAATGTAAGAATGGAGTGGTAAGAATTACATCTATCAAATTGTATTCTGTATAATTTTCTATTTTCGTTAAACTCTTCGTTTAGGATGAAGATGAACGTACTTCATTTAGCATTCCATTTGATTATCACTAATATTTGGACAATGAATGGAGAGAACTACTATTTCGACCAAGACACTTGATATTAAAATAACAGCAGGATGAATCAGGATATTTCATGGCACAGTCCTTGATTCGTATTCCTTTTAACAGACCTCAACCATAGTATCAACTGATATTCCTTGAGGTAGGACTAGCAGGATTCCAGCAAGGCCTAGTAGGACAATTTGCTACCAATAAATATGTATTATAATACTTTTTTTCTAGCTATATTTTTCCTAAGACCTTTCATTAGACCTTCTAAAGCTAGAGAAGGCCAAATATACATTTATCTTGCATAAAAATTTATCAGAAGTCAAATTAAAATTAAAATTTCTATTCAGATTATGAAAATTTTCGAAAATATAGAACATCGCTTTTTCTTGTGCTGTATATTGCATTATTTATTCTATAATTTGAGAAATTTTTATTCCCGATCTTTATTTAAAAAAGGGATTAATTAAATAAAGGACTTTTAGTTTCTCAGTCAAAAAATTCCAGATTTCTTTTTCATAGAGCTAACATTACAATTACAAACACATTTTTCTAAAACTCTCTCATTGCTGATTTAGTTTCAAATACTGATCTAACAATAATTCTGAAATACATTAAATAAACTTGTAAAGTACATAGAAGACACGAGCTTTTGAAGCTGAATTGGCCACATTATTCTACATTTTACATCCTCGATAAATTCACATTTGTTTTTTACGGACAAGCATTACAAACATGCTTTTCGTCGTTACGTACCAAACAAGCTGACGAGTGATATTCAGCAAGGTCTACAATAAAAGCGGATTTTGGCTAGTAAACAAGATTAATTCGGATTAGCGGCTTGTGTAGTACTGACGCCTCAAAACACGCCACAACGGCCAATGGAACACGATTAGATAATCTGACATCTCAGTGTCAAGAGCGTTAAGGAAGATCAGTTTTGCGAAATTTCTCGTAGGTCTTCCAAATGACCGCAATGGTTAAATTTGGATCACTACGTCCTCGACTCCAATAAGCAAAATATTTACTGTTCATTCGGCCCTATAAACAAGCTGTCTACAAGAACTGTCATGACAAGGAATTTTATTCTTTCAAAGTCGGAGTGTTTTATTCTTGTCGCTCGGGAAGGATTTTCCTACGCGTCAAAGTGAGGAAAACTTTTCTTAGGCGGGCAAAGCTCGTTTGACCTTGAGACAGGTTGACTACCTGTAGATGAAGTAGGAGGGGCTGGCTTACATGTGGACTTCGTGATGATATAACAGTAATTATTCCTAATTTATTGCATACGCTCACTCACTCTCTACTCTTTCACTCGCTCTCCCTATATATCCATCTATCAACTTATCTGCCTACTAGCTCTTTCTCCTCATTAGATTTACTGCATAAATGCAAGCCTAGTAAAGGCAAATTGAAAATGCCCACGACTTTATTAGCCGGAAAGTACTTGGATAGTTGCCTAATTTTTTCGTGAAAAATTTCTATCACATTTACTGTTTTTCACAATCAAACCTGGAAATAATCGAGTGGAATAGATGCAGGATTTAGGATTTTAGGAGAGATTAATATTTGTCCGTTGAAAAAGTAAGCAGGCAGTTAACTAACACAAACGACCTTTCAGATAAAATCTGAACATTGGCTACGATAATGAGCTCTATTTATGCTAGGAGAACTTTAGAAAATACACTAATACGAAAGAATGAATGATTTTTCAACGTTTAATAGATTTATTCTGCTATATTCAAGTCGTAAATGCCAGGTTATGATAATGAGCTCCAGTAATGATAGGAGTAGCCTATCATTACTGGCAGTGTAGAACATACACTGATACGAAAATGGGTGATATTTCAACTTCTTGTCTTATTCCGCTATCGATTCGATAGTCAAGTTCTTTGAACTCAAGTCACTTGAGAACATAGGATTCATGCTACGTTCAGATACATTCTACGGTATCCACAGGATTCATAGTACAATTTGAGATTAGTTCAAATGACATCAATAATAATATATTAGAATACCATATTATCCACTTTTAAAGATAACTACTAGGTTATCCCGGTTCGCACGAATGGGCAACTTTATTAAACTTTGTAAAATACATTCCAAATGTAGATTTTCTACATACTGAACGACAGCATTGCCTATGATGATAAGTTTAAGCACAGTATGAGTTGCTCCATTTCTAAGCGGGTATCAAAGATACCTATGATGCTATGAGTTCTTTTTCTCTTCTTTTTCTCCTTTTTCTTCTTCATCTTTTTTTTCTTCTTCTTCCTCTTCGTCTTTTTCTTCTGCTTCTTCCACTTCTTCTTTTTCTTCCTCTTATTTTTCTTCTTCTTCTTTTTCTCCTTCTGCTTTTTCTTCTTCTTCCTCTTTTTCTTTTTCTTCTTCTTCTGCTTCTTCCACTTCTTCTTTTTCTTCTTCTTCTTCTTTTTCTCCTTCTTCCTCTTCCTCTTCTTCTTCTTCTTCTTCTTCTTCTTCCTCTTCTTCTTCTTCTTCTACTTCTTCTCCGACTTCTCCTTCTTCCCCTTCTTCTTTTTCTCCTCTTTCTTCTTCTCCTTCGTCTTCTTCATCTTCTCCTCTTCCTTCTCCCCCTTCTTCTTCTTTTCTCTCTTTCCTCTCTCTCTTCCTCTTCTTCTTTCCTCTCTCTCTTCCTCTTCATCCTATCCTCCCACCCTCTCTCTCTGAATGAACAATGAAAAATAAACTTTTTGTTTCGAAACAGCTGATCATCAAATCATAAGTTGAAATGTGAAAATAATTTTCAGCTCACCGATCCCCATGTTAAAGCAATGTCAAAAATTGAAACTTTGATCGTTCATTCCTCATGTCCACGATGGTTTTTTTCAAAATGTAAGACCTTATCAAACATCTACTCGATGAGATCTTTCAAATGAGACGTGAACGAACAAAATCGGTCGAGAAACCACGGAGGAGTTGTCATCACAAAAAAACATGTTCGCCTATTTTATATAAAGATATAGGCTACACTTAAAATAATTCAAAGAAGCAGCGAGATTAAATTTCGAGATAAAAAGCGCATGCGAAAGCCAAATCATAGAATAAATAGTAGCCAGATCTCATTGAATTTAATTTACTTCATTGATATTGCACCTAATCATCATGATGAAATAATTACGTTTGAAATGAATCTAACTGGTCTCACAAAATATTCTCCAGCTCGTACAATGACGGTTAGTAAGATAGGATGATGGATTGCAGAGATGCCAAATCAAAGTTTGAATTTGTCTTTTATAACGAAGAAGTGATGCAATCAGGAAATAATGAATATGGAATTGGATAATCGAGATTATAATTATTAAAACAGAAATAGAAGCATATAAGTTGCAAAATTTGTGAGATGCATAACATTGAATATGAGAACTGGAAATATTTATTCATATGTACAAAATATTTCATTTTTGTGCACTAGAAATATTCAATTGACTATGAGCAGGCAAATAATCTAAATTTGTAATTTTCGGCCATCCCAAACAAATCGATTAAAAGTAGGTCAACAGGTCAGGGACATACGGTATAACATGTTCGAAGCATTTTTACAATTCTTCCTTCCAGTATAACTGTTTATTGCATAGCATATAAAATACTTCGTAATATTTATAATTAACTGTGCATATCTAATCAGTTACCGTATCTGCTGATTATTGTAGTGCAAAGACCTTCACCAGTATAAACAAATAACTTTTTCAAAATAACATCTTATCGGAAAAAATAGGACCTGCTACTGCGTTCACATGGATAACTATTTTTCTCACACATTGCGAAGCAAAATGCCAAGGAAACTACTTTTTCTGATGATTTAAATATCTTACTATGGTTTTCAAGTTTATTTTAAAACGAGCATGTTAGTTTCCAAGTTAATTTCTTTATTTTTCAACTCAAATAAAATATATCTTTAAAAGATATAATGTACTTTCTTAAATTCTTAGTTTCCAGATATGGAAGCCTAGCGAAATATGAGAAAACAAGCAAAATATAAAATACAGTACTTCTATTCGAAAACACATGAAAAAGTGATTATTATGATAAGTGCCAAAAACAAATTCGCATGAACTCTCGGGAAATGAATAGTAATGTTTCGATTAACTTTGAAATGCATAGGCTAATGCATTTTATATTTTGAGGGTATCTAGTTATGAGTGCATAAAAAAGAATTTTATAAGTACAGACGAAGCCCAGCAAAGAGGAGCTGCAATTTAAATTTCGAATTGAAAGATAGCGGTAATGTTGAGGAGTGCAAGTGCAGGCTCTGTGATTGAACTACGACAAGGTCGCAATTTACTGATAACAACAATCACAAGCCGTCTGCTTCGTTACCATATTATGAACACTATCTCGTCATAATTTGTCGCTAGCAGCAATTTGTATGCACACTGCTGAGTAATCGCAATTTGATATCACTCGTAACAATAATTCTTTCTCACTCACTCACTCTCTCTCTGTCGTCACTCTCATGAGATTCACTCACTGAGAGATTCTCTAGGAACAATTTTTGAGTGCAGTATGTCAGAATTCGCGAATTTCACGTGTTGTGCATGTTTTAATAGATAAAGATGCAATGCAATTCACGATAATGCAGATAATTAATTCAAATAGCTATTTTCAAATTGATTTAAACATAATGTCGTTTGAAATAACAATTACTTGATTTTGTTTCATTGTAACTAGTACAATATAGCCTAATAATATTAAAAAATAAAATTGATAAAATCACATTCTAGGGATTAGTTAAATTATTTTTTAATGAATAAAACAATACATCTTTAGATTATTTTTACAGTATGGAAGGCTGGGTGTACAAATACCTAGCCTTTTATTGCTAATCTTGAAAATCGAAATTCATTAACAATTGTTCAAATTAGAGCATATCATAAATGACAATTTCTTCTTTCAATAACAGGAATTTTTATTATGAGCTACAGAGTATAAGCTCTACGTATATTAAACATCATTCTTAATCATTTTGATACAGTTTGCCAAAGTGTTAATCGGCATGTTGAAAAATGGAGAGTTCACATCAAAGGAAATGGTAGATAATGAAGGTCAAATTCATCAAAAAATGGATAAAAACGAATTAAATGAGTAAAAAATTACAAAATAGAGGGAACATAAATAATCTGGAAATTAGAACTCTCTATTGACACCTTAACTTTGTCCACTCTATACCTAAGCTTGCTCTCAGCATCTTGCTTGTAGAGCAAGCTGAGTGATAGAATGGTGTCATTAGCAGTAAGTAGCTTTATCATAATGGCAATTTTTCTAAAGCTATCTTCTATCGTAATGGTAATTTTGCTAAAACTATCTTCTACCACCCACAAAACTTTATAGTTTTCATCCACAGGGTAATGACGAGTTGTCCCACTTGCTGAACACAGAGCTACACTGGAAAGTTAGAAAGATCTATTTCTCATGGCTTGATCTTTTCCTTAGGAATATTTACATTCTGATAGCTTGGCAGGTTTATTTCGTTATAAACCCTTAACCCCGCCTTCTCCTTTGGGCCCACTCCAGGAAACCTCCTCAGAGACAGTTCTCGGGCCAAGCAACCTCGAACTGAAACGGAAAACTCAACTACGAGACCCGATAAGGCTAATCTAAAACATTACAACGCCTGTTCTCTTGGCAAAAGTTGTTTGTTAGCGATTCGGGTGTACGTCTCTTTCTCCTGCTTGTTTCCTTCGTTTCCTTCTTAGCAATATTTCTTCCTTTTACACTTAGTCTTTATCTACATCTTTACAAACTGAGTTTGTCTTCTAAGAACAAATTTATTCTACGATAAATCGCACACAAAAGAACTAATACGATTTCGACGGTACACTAAAATATAGATTAACCTTTTTTCTGATTTGTTTAAAAAAATTGTTTTTCAATGTGATCTCATTCAAAAATGTAAATTTATCAAACAAACAAAAATTAAATAGACTGATAACTTTTCCAAAAATTTAAAAAAATATTTTTCAAATAAACGTGAATTAAATTATTATTTAAATTTTTCTTCTTGATTTTACCTCAATACATCAGGCAACAAAATAAAGAATTCATATCATACGAGTTTTCAATGTATACTGTATTTTACACGGGGGCTGTAAATTAACACTAACTGTATCATAAAACTATTATAATTGAAATAGAATGTAGTTTTAGTCACTCACATTTATTAATGTATCCAATAAATGGAATAAAGTATAAAATAAATTGATTTATTTCTGTGAAATCACAGAAGAGTAAATGAACTTGAGAATTTTTCTACAAACCTCCGTAGCGTATGAAAGCTATGTACGCTACATAGAAAGAATAAACAGAAGGGAGATTTCATAAATATTTATACTTTTATAGGTCAATAATTTATTCATTTTCAATAATTAATTCAGAAGGAGAAAACATCTCTTTTTAATGAAGAGAACACATAAAATGAGAGCATATTCTAGAATTGGAATAGTGATCATTTTGAGTTTGGAAATTGATTACCGAATGTCATTATCATTGTAATCTGCCTGGTTATAGTAAATCTATCGTGGAATCTTGAATAAGAAAAAATGAGAGGTAGCTTTAATGCAAGCGGAGGGATAGAATAAAAATAAACCGATAATGCCGAAAAGTTTATATCTCACAGTCACGCTAAGAAAAAGAAATTGGATTGATGTGTCTGGAAAATGAGGTAACCTCGTTCGACTGAGTCACCAGACTCAGAAAATTAGACCTCACGTGGAAATTTTCTACTTTAAATTAGAAATCGATGAACTGTGCAATATTGATTGATAAATATCAGGAATTATGGCATTCCCATTCGTTGGATGACATTATCAATTGCAGAAATGCATGAAATGAAATAACAACTTACTAACGTCTTTTGAAGTTTCAAAAATCATAGTAAATAATTCATTTAAGACAAAAATGTTAATTCATTACACACTTTTGTCACACCTGTAACAGCATTTATGTTCAGCTAGATGCTCATAGAAGTTTGTAAAAATGAGAATTTATGATGGAATATTAATTCATTATTCTCTGAAAAAATATTAAGGTACCTTACTGTAATCTGATTCAAGATTCGAATTTTTTTGTGATTCCTACCATACCTTTGAAATTTCAATTCATTCTAATATAACTTGTTTGAAGTATTTTTGCCCTAAATATAACCAGTTTTGGGAATAATAAGGAAAAAATGTGTACAAAAGCAGTTCTACCAACTTTTTCTACCATAAAAATATCAAATTGCGTAAGCTGATAGTTCCACAATACATGTACGGCTCTATGTATTTTTAGAATAGATTTATTATCAAACTACCAAAATTATGTAAGCTGATTATAGAGGTGAAATACTATTTTCCAGCAGAAGATCCAAATATTATGTTCTAATTAATTAGGCTAGCTAACTCATTCTCTATCTATTTGGTAATAGATTACATTATTGTAAATTATTATTATTAATGGCTAGTTCTATCGAAAACGATGTTTTAGTTTTTTCAACCCGAAACATGTTGATAGTTATACAATATTCATACAATAATATTCAATATTCATACAATATGAATATTAGGTAACTAAGTTACCTATCAATTTTAGATTAACTTTTACTAATATTAACAAAAAGTTAATATCAACAACGCAGATTGTTATAGAACAAGAAATCCAACAATTTTAGATCTTCAATTTGTTATTAATTAATTCCATTGTCTAATAATTCCATTATATGTGAAAACTAAAAGAATATTTTAAGATAAATATTGATTAAAGTGATTGGTAGAGGGGTAGAGGGGAGAGTTGAGTGGTAGAGGGGACTCTCAAGTCCCAACTCCGCCTAATAAAGCATATTTTCATTTCAAGCATATTTTCATTGGAAATGGGGAAAAAAATTTATTATCGAATTCCATTTTATTTCAAGCTGGTTTATAATTGAAACATTTTCAATAAAAATGTCTCTTGTAGGAAGTAAATTGGGGTAGAGATATGTTTACCAATTGGACCAATTTTCGAATAATAAAATAACAAAAACAGTGTGAAAGGCCTTATTGGATTAGTAGTCTAGAGAAATATTTTTTATTAAGTTATCTTCACGAAGCTATAGTGTCTCAATTGCATTTGAAAGAATAATTCAAAGTTATTAAAAATAAATAATTCAAATAAAATTCGTTGCTTGAATAACAGATGAAAAGGGATCATCAGGGACTGCAGATTTATTCTCTGGCAAATTGAGCGAGATATAAAAAATAGGCCAACTATATTGCTATCAAGTAATGTTAGTTTCATTCTGATAGATTTTGTATTGATTTAAGGCTACTACATAATCTGATTTTGCCTATCATAAATTAAATTGGGATAACAGTTATTCTACGAGGTATAGAAAATATGGCCAACGAATTAATGGAAGAAAATTATTTATTACTTCAATTAGAACATTTTCTCATTATATCACGTGATTGGTGACGTTGAATAATTTATTAATTTCGTACAGAAATCTTGTTATGAATGTGAATGCATTTAATGATTATTATGAACTTTTAAATGCTTAAACAGCTAAGAATAATGAAGAAAAATTGGGAAATGCCCTGATGGGCAATCAAAAAATAAACATAGGCCTATCAAAAAAATGTAATATTTTCCATGAAATTAAAAAAAAATTCTTAGTTGGGAAAATTCATTAAAATATTCAAACCTGAGACTGTATTCGCAGGTTTCTTTTAAAATTATTCAATCAATTTCGTCTAAACGAAACCACGTGGAAAACGATTTAAAATCCGTGGAAGTTACGACTCTTGATGAATAAAATGAGCCTCTTAGGGTACTTGAAATAAACTATAATTCAAAACTGTATTTTACATATCTCTTAGGGTACTTGAAATAAACTATAATTCAAAACTGTATTTTACATATTTTTCATTTCCTGAGTGTATTTAACGATAAGTATGAAGAACATAAGCAGTTCTAAGTATTTTTTTTAATAGAGGAAATAATACAAACTAATAAAATATGAAAAACAAACTTCAGTGATAAAATTTATCCAAAAGCTGTGGGTAGAAAACTTGTGGCTATTCCCAGAATTCAAGGTTAGAGCCAGACCAAGATAACAATGAGAGATTTAGGCTACATACTCAGGGAAAACCAATATAATTTGGATTTGTTTCCAAAACTGGAAACACTTTCATGAATTTCGAGTAATATCATAGTATCGATAATTATATTCGAACGACAATAACCATTATTTTATTAATTGATTAATTTTATTAATCTATTGAAATTTTTAAGGGAATTGAGAAATCGTAGAGTTCTAAAACCTGCAAAATTCGTATTGGTTACCTACATTAGATAGGCAGATTATTATGTAGCGATGATTGTACTATTCTAAACACTAACGATCAATAGTTTGAATTTTCAAAACTAGTCCAATCTAGTAAATTCAGTATTATATTTTCTCATTTCCAAGGGGAAAATTCTAAAGAGAATTTTTGAATTATCACAATGGATTATCATTATTATCAATTTTTTTATTGTAATTTTAATGATTTTTGTTAAATTATTGTATCTCCAATTAGAAGTTGAAGTAATTAGCTTGGCAGATCCATATTGAAGTAAATGGTGAGTTCTAAGAAAACTTCATCAAATAATTTTGGAAGGAAAAGATAATTTGTTTCACTAATAATTTAAAATTATTGGAAGGAAAAAATAGTTTTAATAATTGTTTGTGAAGTCAAAAGTGTAATGGTTTTCAATAGAATGAATTTAAATATTCCCATCGCAAAAACTCAAATATATTCAAGTTATCAAGTAGCAGAAAAAGTCACAGTATATTAAATTTTTATATTAGAGATTGGAATTTTGAAAGGTAACTTGTGGAATTGGTTTGATGCCTGTAGGCTGTATGTCTGATGGCTGTAGGTGGCTTCTGGAGAATTTTAAATTTATTACAAATTTTCAATTTAAGGGATGTTTTTTATAACAACTCACCTGAGTAGCATCAGAATAAGGTGTTGCAGAATTTTTATCCACTAGTTGAGATCCGAACAAGGGTAACCCACTAGTCGTGGGCTCCACTTCGCCTGTTTGGGGCACCATGACTTCTCATTCCCCACACTCACACACTCGCACTAAACTACAGACTGAACTTACACGAGAGCACTCAGAACCCAATCACCACCTGCTGACATTTTCAAACAACAACTGAAGCGAACCGCGTGGAAATGTTGTGGATATTGCTCGCCGCTGACAACAAACTCTACCCCCACCACTCATCAGTCACGTGACTGTGTGACGCCCGCCGATGTGAGCGCGCCTGGATAAAGCCGACTGTACTACGCATCCATTTCCAGGTAGCCCCATACCTAAGGTGACCAGATTTTTGAAGCCCCAAAACGGGACGTAAATACAGGATAGGGGGGGGGGGGGGGGGTTGTTTGAAAATAGGAAATAAAACTTTATTTCTTCCCTATGCAAAGATATTTTTGTAATCATTCTCACACATCTTATATTAAAACTAGGGATACCATCGATGTTCACCATCCGATACCGACCAAAGAATTATATGAGTCAGCTCATAATAAATAACGAGGGATTTTGAAGCTAAGGTTCAATTATAATTAGAACTTAAATTCAGATTTTGGATCATTTAGAGCAGTGATAATTAACAATAAATAAAAAAAACTATTCATGAAGTAGAATATTAGTAACTAATATTGCCAAAACGGGACAAATGGGTGTCCCGACACGGATGGTGGGGACAACGGGACATGACTCTCAGAAACGGGACTGTCCCGTTAAAAACGGGATGTCTGGTCACCTTACCCATACCCCATATCTCACCGTATAATATCATTCTTATTTTTATTATGAACTTATCTACAGCGTAGTAATGCATAGTTATTAAAAATGTGATTATATAAAGCGGTATAAGATGAATAAAATAATTGTATGGCTTTATTAAAATAATTCAAATTTATGGAAATGTGTGAAACAAATTTTTTAAGTTGAAATATCAAATAAACAAATCAACCGGAACTGATAAGATAAACTGATACATTCTAATTTAATAGTCAATAGATTTTAATAGTCATACATCTCAGATAGACTAAGAACATTAATGTAAAAGATCCATTATCAAACTACGTTTTTTTTTTCTATTTTCCTCTAGGGTATTACTTCGTTAGTATATTGCATCTACTTACTATTAGATGTATCTATTATATATATATATATATATATATATATATATATATATATATATATATATATATATAGCATCTATTACTATCCACCTAATGTTTGTCTACGTTACTATTATTACGTTCTTGATCACGATTTTCTTGGTACAATAAATTTATAAATTCCAGAATTTCATTTTCACAATAATCAATATTGACTTCTTCTATTTTGTTCTTCTATTCATGCTCTGAAGTTCAAAAAAAAACTATTATTTTATTTTGAATATTGCTTATATCTATTGGAGATGATAAATAAATAATTTTTCTATCATCTCATCTTCTATCAGGCAAATTTGTTGAAGCTCCAAAATATGGATTTTCGTGATATTTACCAATAATATCAAAACATTAGAATTTATATAAAGAAGAGTCCAAAACACCCATTCTATAATTTATATTCTCATGATAAGAAAATAGGAACTTTTTATCTCTCTTTGCCTAATGCTCGGACGCTGGAACGATACAGAACGATGTGTTCAGTAGGGAGAGCAGAAACGTTGTGAGGCTTTATTCACACCTAACTAGTCGGAGCCGTTGACGGCAAAATTAGTTTCTGGTTCAGCCGCATGGTAGCAGCACTAGTCAAGCCAGGTTCAGAGTTTGTCGAGCGACCAGTCGGGACAGGTCCGTCGAAGAAAAAACGTAATAGCCTGCACGTTACATTTTCGTGTTCAGACATGCACAGAGATTCTCCTCCTCCCTGCAAAAGATCGTTGACTCATAACCTTCCCATAAAATTGCACAACTCGAGCCAATTTCAGTACTGATTAACTTTTCTTTTTTTTTGCGAATCTTGCAAAATAGAACAATCTCATATAAAAATTATAGCCTAGTAGGATTCAATCTCCCAATAACTCACTTTGTTTTTATTTCATAATATTGATTTGATCGGTAGTGTATTCCTATTTGCTAAGTTCTTACTACAGTAAGTTATTAATTTGTGCGAAAGTCTTTTCAAGACCCTTTTTAAAGGATGTGGCTCAAAGGATGGAAGCTGAATTTCTATCAGTCAGGATGTGTAATGGATCGGTATAACCTGATTTATTATAACTCAGATGTATACAAATAATTCAACACAATTATATACTCTTATTTACATGTTGATGCCTTAAATCAATTTCTAGTAAAAATGAAACAATATTCTTATTTAATTTCTTTTTTATTACAAAAGGACAGATTTAATAATATAATCTTTAATGATGCAAGGTCCAATAAAAAATGTCCTTCAAAGGTTTGTGAATAATTTTTCCGGTGAAAACATTTAAATCTGAAAAATTGTTTATACCTCTTAATAGGTTTTCTTTTGTATAATTGGCGATGTGATTCAATATCCTTATAATTTGTAGCAATTCTATGTATGTGACGTTATGAATAGACATGTAAAATTGAAGATTTTAGAAATTTTGAACTTCCAATCCAAGCAATGCTCCATTCTAAAATTAAATGTTCAGAAAAAATAAATTTACCACAGGAGTGAATTATAGTCCTCAACTTCAAGAAGATTAATAGATGAACATAGTGAGCTATCAGCTGGTGATTTACTGAAAGATTGAACATGTGTGGTCTTCATACTCAACGCGGTCCTTTGCTAGTACAAGGGAAGTAGGATTGTAGGAAACTAGTGTGGTTTGAATGTGCTTTTCACGTATAACTAATAGGCATTTCTTTAGCTTTGAGGATTACAATTGAATAATACGACTAGCGATTTCAAGCAAGGAAACCTGACGAGATGATTGAGCTCATGCTATGCTTGGACGCTGAGCCTCTGATAACAAGCAAGTGTGCTGAGCTGAGGTAGAAGCCTTAGTTCTACCTGGCTCTTCAAAGCCTCTAGAAGTCTAGAACCCAAGACCCGAAAGGTTTATGAACTTAATAGGTCCCAAGGATGAGAGCAGCATTCAAAATGTATAACAAAATGAACGGTCATGACAAAGTTGGCAAGATTGCTTCCAGTCAGGCTTTCCTTTCAACCACTTGTTATATTATGTGAGAGCGAGCGAGAGAGTGATTGCATTCTCTATAGGTTGAAATAGGACGGAAGATGAGCCTCTTTCACAACACCACCGGTGAGTTCAGAAGAGTGGAGCAAGGGCAGAATCCAGGCGAATAGGCCCTTGTTATTTATTATGGCCGTCTTGTCAGAACGAAAGCAAAGGACGAAAACATATCCCTGGTCCACCTCATCACACACACGCACATCTACACACATACACACATTAGACCCTGAATATACACACACAAACATACCCCACAGGAAGAGAGATTTCATCACAGCTACGCACAGCACATGTGCCCATGTGCTATCTATCATTGAAATATGAGATCTTTAAAAGCTACTCGACAACCTTTTGAGGGTAGTCACTCTTGAAACCTGTGCCACTCTTTTGAAGACCAGTTTGTGCACTATCTAGATTCTCAAAAAATGTTATCTTACCACATCCACACACGAATAAGAATTTTGAGAATAAGAGCTCGTAGTGTGGTGGAAGTTTGTGATGATTTTGTTTTTAGGATGAAGCCCACATAGGTCTGAGACCTGTGCGTGGGTAATGAGTTGGATGATGGTGACTGATGAGTTGAACCTACAGTTTTAGGTGGGTTCCAAACCACCGGGAAGTAATTTCACAGCAGAGAACAGTGTCTTTTTTTGATAGCCAATCTAATCGGTCACCGTTACAAAGTGGGCCTGGGAGAACGCAGCTTATCTCTATCTGATTGAACAGATACCTGCTACGCCTCACGGCTATCACTTCTATATTTTACTACATACTAGATCTGTGAAGAACTCCCGCAACACTTTTCACTCAAAAGGGAATGATAATTTCCAGAAAAGTTCCAGAGTATTTTAGACTCAATTTTCATTGCTTAATCTATTTTATTAATGAAAAAAACTTCAAAAATCAATATTTGAAAAGTTCAAACTCTGCAACTCCCTAGAAATCTCATTTTATACCTGATAAAAGGTTACTTTGCTATTTTACCTCCAATCATAAAAAGTAAAACTTTGTTTACCTTCCCCCCAGCTTTTCAATTAGACTTCTAGTCAATGAAGTCTAGACAATGAATAGTTTTCCGCCCTGGATTCATATATATTTCCCCCAATATTTGTCAAATGAAAGTCACCTGAGTTTTCATGCTTCAACTAGGCCTAATAAGAAGAAAAATTTCTCAATTATTTTAATATTCGATTTTTTAAATTTCTCATCCGTCTTACTACTGTGAATCTTCCAATCAATATCTAGAGAGTAGATCAATGTCAACCTTTTTCTTAATCCGCCACTTCCAATTGAAAAAACATAAATTATCCACAAATTGAGTTTTAGAAAGTCAATTTTCCACCGCCCCTCGATTGGTCAATTAAACAAGCATTTAGTATATACAGTACCAAAAACTCTCCTCTAAACAGAAACAAAAAATTTCAATATTGAAGAAGAATACGTTACACTGAAATGCCTTCACAAATTTATTCTACTGTATTTAGTTATTTAGTTTTTCTTAAAATGTAATCAATTTCCTAGGAATCTGAATTAGCCTATTAGTCTATATAGATAGACCTGACTTCAATGGCTAGTAATGAGATTCAACATTACGCCAGTAGGAATGAATTAATAGTCTGCAGACAGGAACGTAGCTAGGGACAAATCAGGCACTCCGAAAACCGTAGGTGATTTGGGTCCCCTAAAAAGGCGGGGTCATTTTTTTGAATCATCTAAAACATACATTGCTCGGCACAAAAATAAGGAACATTCAGGGGCGTATTCAGGACGGGGGTCCCCGGGTCCGAACCCCCCCACCATTTGAGATGACTAAGCACTAGATAGAATGCTTTTTTCTGTAGGAAAGGTTCTTGAGAATAATTCTATACCAGTGATAATAATTCTAGTGAACAATATTTAATCTAGACGGAATTAATATTACAATATTGGAGTGCTGAGAACTGAGCATGGCAGCTGTTATTGTAGCATGTTTAGTCTATCTTTATACGATAGAGGAGAGAACTCCTCTAATGTATGGTACATTATCGAGAAACAGTGGGTTAGAATTTCAAAACAAAACTGGGATAAGTCATTAGTCTAGAAAAAAAAACTATTATTGTAGCATAGCTCGCAAATGTTGACATTGTGAATTCTTTTTCCATGATAAAATAACAAAATGATTTTATAGACTTCCGTTTTAGCTTTTCAACTGTCCAGAAGCTCAGTTTCTGCGTGGATCACGGTCGGTGTTGAAGTAAAATTAATAATTTCGTTCTTGGTCCTGGTACAATGCCATACAATCGTGCATTTATACAAGCTTTAATAGTGAATAAAATAAATACTGCCGTTTAATATTAGTTTTTAATTTTTCAATTGGATTTTCTATTTCTCGTTTCAAGTTTGCTTTGGCTGAAAAAAGAAAATATTCGCGTATAAACAATCCATTACTTTCACGCAAAAACAGCTAAAACATTAATAATTAAAGAAACATCAACTTCATCCTCAAACAGTAGTTGTGATAGTTCAGAAATCAATCAGGCGTGGGATTTCTTCATTTTGTTGAAACAAATTGAATCCAATCTCAGGGACTTGACTCATAATTTCTTTGAGAAGTTCATACTAGTCTTGCTGGTGAGATTTGGTAAGTACATATTAATGTAAAGATTTAACACCATTTTCTGCAAATAATAAATTGAAAACGGTATTGGTTTTTCCAACATTGGATGGTCCACACACAATTCAAAAGTACACTGTGTCTCATTTGTTGCTTTCTGTTCTTCTCATTTAAATACTTATCAAAGCTGATCAGTGGTATTTTTGATCTGTGCTGTTTCAACTTCATTTTTCAATACAGAGACAATAAAATTATTTTTTCAGACAACACTATTGTTACCAATCCATGAATTGTATTTTGAATCAAAGCCCAACCATTTCACATACAATTTGTTACCTTTCTTCTCTAGTACCCTCTCTATAAGATACACATCAGGGTACTTGGTTTCTTCATTTCATACTCATAGAATGCACCCTTTTAATGTGTTGTTGTCTTCACCTATTCCCTTCACCTTTCATCTCACACGGGATGGGTGTCGAGAAATATGTTTTTTTTTTAAACATGGAGTTTGGAAATTGCAAAATGGGTTTTGCAACTTTTTAACATCTTAAAAAAACATTAGTATATGTATTGTGTAATAAGTAGTACAGTATAATACTTAATTAATAAATTGAATTTGGTTAAAATTGCTGTAGTTACAAAGTGAATAAAAGTTTTAGGATTTGATTGCCGGTAGTGGGGAGGGGGTAGTCAAGGAGTGTTGTGTATGTAGGTGAGAGGACAACTCTGGTAAGTGGACCCCCCCTTGAAAAATTTCTGGATACGCTTATGGGAACATTCAAGCCAAATTTCATGACAATTGTTCAGGGCGTTTGGCTGCAATCGTGTCACGGAATAAACGTGCCGAACGGTCAAGTAAAAACTATCTTCAGTTGGAAAATTTCCATTTTTATGTAATTTGGTGCTCTTTTAGAACATGTTACGAATGCAGTTAGCTCGTCTTAATGTCTTTCTGTTGAATTTCGTTCCATAGACATAGAACGAACGTAGTTTATGGAAGGTAGGCCTACTAAAATAGGTTTAAAATGTGTAGCTTATTATGAATGTAAATTGAAATTAAATGGCTGTGAAATAGGATTTTCGCTGATCTATAAAAGTATGAGGCTGCCAAAAAATATCTGCGTAACATTTGTTTTCAGCAGCTAAAGCCCACATAAGTCTGAGACATGTGCATGGTTGAATAATAGTGATTGATGAGTTGAACCTACAATTTTTGGTGGGTTCCGATCCACCTGGAAGTTATTTCAAAGCAAAGAACATACTTTTATGCTGGGCAATTCAATTGGTCACCCTCACAAAGAGTGCCCAGGATTTTGTAGCTTATCTGATTTGACTAAACCTGCTACGGTTCGCTGTTATCACTTTCCAAATTATACGTTTTAGTTGAATCAAAGCTTCATAAAAAGTATTTATATTAAAATTTATACTATTCTTTTCTAGAAAATATATTATTTTTATTCTTTAAATTCTGTTCAAATGTATAAAAAAGTTGAGTTTATGTATTGAACATACACTAAAACGATTTCCCACTTTTCTCCTTGCCTCAACCTTTAGAGTAC
The DNA here is from genome assembly GCA_948455865.1 of Conomelus anceps. Classification (NCBI taxonomy): domain Eukaryota; kingdom Metazoa; phylum Arthropoda; class Insecta; order Hemiptera; family Delphacidae; genus Conomelus; species Conomelus anceps. The sequence goes on from OX418216.1 coordinate 105,787,469, forward strand.
TGAAGTGGAATTGTGGACGCAAATCCGAACATATCCACACATAATGTTTTTACATTAATTTATTAAGGTTATTAGACTGCACCATCAATAGTATTTGGGAATGAAACTTTCCGTAGCCTAGGACAGCCTTGCCTAGCCTATCTAGGATAGAGTATATCTAGGCTAGAGTAGGCCTATAATCTAACGTAGCCTATATACTTAGTACACTAGATCGGGCGGCATATAAGATCCGAACTTATGCTTTACGTTATAAAATCGGTTACCGTAGAAAATGATGATTTTTATGAAGTTCAAGGCCTTTCCATTTACTCCAATCGTGTTCCAGACAGGGAAATGGCATCATCGAGCAGACGTATTCTCTTGATAGCTCATTGAAATTATTTCCATCACCAGCATAAAAAACGATGAATTGAAAAACAAGTTGCGTGTATCGTGGCATCCTATGAATGCATTAAAAAATGTAACTGAAGAGTACTGAGCTCTCCAGAATGTTTATTTTACAACAGACGAAATTAATTTCTCTCATGAGTTCTCGAGGTGGGCTAGAAGTTTCAATGATGTTTCCAATGGAGATGTTTCTCAATCTTCCATGAAATTAGGTTTTTTCCTATAGCCTATTTCAAAACTTCAATCTGGTTTTCAAGGTCTTTATAACATTTGAAGAGTCATAAACGATTTGGTTTTTAATGTGCTTCACGAAGATACAGAGAGTGTAGTCCACTATCCTTCTTATTTAGTTTTTTAAGTAGCAAGTAAATTTTGAGACGGTATTACAAAAACTGGGAAAATATTCTTTGATGTATTAGAATTTTAGTACTGTTGATAAAGTAACAAAATCTACCTTATTTTACATTAACCTAATCAATGAACAATTAATTAGTGTTCTTTTTTTTCATAAACAAGTAGGCGAGCTTGTGGTGTGATTGTGTGAATGTCTCGGTTGGCTTTAATTTACTTTAAATAGAATCTAAATGAATTGCTTTGCTCTTCTTTGAATGAAAGTCTTTTTTTGTTTAAAATGTTCTATAGTCTTTTTCAGTTTCACTGTACTTTGATTGCTTTATATTCTTATTATTGTTTTCGCTTGTTCGCCTTGATTTATTTTCTTTAATATATTTTTTTGCTACTATGATATTGTTTGAAATTGTTGAATTGGTTATCTATTAAGAACTCGTTCCTCTCCCTCAAGCTGCGGCCCATGTGAGGAGCTTTCTTCAAATTTCATTTTGTATATTTGTTTTGGAGAAATAAAGTTAATTTCAATTTCAATTTCACAAATAATATTTAATTAATATGCTAGTTCAAAAAATGACTATGTATTATTTAAATTATTTCTAATGATATAATAATTTTTTTACACTAAAATTGATTCTACTTTGCAATGTAATGGAAAATTGATGATTCATTCATTCATCAATTTTTATTGTAGCATAAGTATTCTACATTTGGGATGAACTTAATAATTGCTCTGTGATTTATTGTTTTTGATCCAGTGCCTGTTCCACAGAAACTTAAAAACCAATGGTACTTCTTGTTTCTGTGTGAAAAAAAAATTTAAATCGTAAACTTCTATCCATGATTGTTAATAATAGGAGAAAGTGGATGACATTGACCGTTTGAATCTTATCATGCCAGATGTTAGGTTTGCGCTTCACACCTAATTGATGAAATTTGGATTGATTTATTGGTGGAACTTTTACCTCCAAGAATATTATAAGAGTCATCGATTAGACTTTCAAGGTGGAGGTGAAAAATAATCAATGAGCAATAATTCCATTTTTGGCATTCAGATACGAAATGATCGATTGTTTTTAATGTAATCAGAGGAGGTGAATCACACTTTGCAAAAACGAAGTAGAAATGCCGATAATGCATAATTTGAAAAGGTAAAATATTGCACATGTTTCATAAAATTATATCATCGTTGAAGTGTGCTATTTACGGTGTCTGAGTCAAATTACTAGTCATGAGAAAAATAAAGAAACGGAAACTTTCACTGATGACTAGCATATTACACCATTTGATCTGGAATGAATCTTAAATAGTCAAAAAAAGGATAACAAATAAATTATAGTAACTATTTGAGGACCAATTATAATTAAGATGGGGAGAAATGCGAAGGCTATACACGAGCTTGTTAATTTTAAAGACAATTAGCAATAGTTTTTTTACAACATATGATTAGTATTATATTACAATATATGAAAAGTGTTCCAATAAATTTCTGTAAATTTTATTGAAATACTTCTTAGGAATGAGAGGTTTGCCTGTTTATTTTTTTTGTTGTATAAACACTTTCTTAATATAAACTGTCGGCAAACCCTATAGTCTTTAAAATATATTATTGATATTTGGATTTCCTCCAAGTTTACCTTAGTTCCCTAGTTTATATTCACTAGGGCAGCGTTTCCCAAACTCATTGCTACAAGGCCACCCAGATTTTCACGAAATTTAAATGAAATGCAGTTTAATGTATAACTAATCGATTTTGAACAATCCAATCACTATTGTTATGCAACAATATCCACGCCATCGTTGAATAATTACTAACGAATGCATGAAGTAGTCTACTAAATTTTGATTTCGAAGTTATTGTTCCAGTAGAAGAATGTAGAATCCCTATAAGAATCATGAGACCATGATTCCATCATGAGACCTATGGAATCATCAATACGGCTCCACAATAAATTTTTTTTAAATGTGCGGTTGTACAAAAAATAAATGGTTTGCTACGATGCTCTTCTATCCTGGGATCAGTTATTGTGGAGTTAATAATTGGGTCGGCGAGAAACTCAAATAATAATTTATCTAGAGTTGGCAATAACTGGTGACAAGGGTGAAGCATGATTGAAAAAAAAACGCAAAACAAAGACAGAGCATTGGCTGAAGCTAAAGCAAAAGCGGCTATTTTATTTATGCGTCTAGTAAACCAATGGGGTCACACATACGGGTAACCCATGTCTATTGTTAATGTTGTGACTACAAGATTTTTATCTCAGCTGCTGCGACTGTGGTGGATAAGTTAGGCCCAGGTCCATGCGACCGGGTCCAGATCAAGGCCCAGTTCGCTATTTACTTTCCGTTGACATTATTCAAAGACGTCCACGAAAATGCAAAGAGCCGGCAGCAGTCTTTTACCAGATAACTGCTATTTTTAAATAGAGTCTGTCTCCCTGTGAACCGCCGATCTTCAAGCGTCACTGGCCTCTTTCCATCCCTTTTCATGGAAAGCGCACTATACTTTTCGTCCTCTCCTCTTCTTTCTTTTTCTCCTTCTGCTGTCGCGTGTCCCGCTATTTTTGTAGGCGATCCTATTTTTCTATTTCACGCGTGAATAGAGTAAACAATTACTTTTTAAAGTAGACGTCTTCCAGCTACAACTTCTCTTTTAACTGACAAACCAAAAACCGCGTGAATTAAAAAATTTATTTGAAAAATGGAAAAATTAAGTACACTAACGAAAACATTTAAGCAATTTATTCTGGTTACTGGTTTGGATGACATGAGTAGCTATGTAAAGAGCTTCACCAAACAAAAATTATTTTTAAAATATTATCTAATATTAAAGAATGAAGCATTTATCAAGCTTCATGTCTTTATTTCTTTGGAGAGTGTCCAAATATTCACTGGAGAGTGATTCTATTGTAAAGACTGAATGTTGGTCTTCGAAAGTCCGCATCAATAGTCTGAACATTGAAAACGATTCTGTCTTTAACATTTATAGCTATGTAACATTAGACAGACTCTGGAAGACTGGAGACAATTGAAAAATACTATAAAAACGTTTTCAGTTCTATTACCTTGCCGGTTATCTTTCATTATAAGTGCTGTTTGTGTTGAATAAAAGTTGCAATTAACTGAAAAAAATTTGTACTCTCAAACCCAAAAAAATGCAAACTTTGTTGTTGGAAGTTTCACACACAAATTTTATACCTAATAATCCAAAATAAAACATACAGATGGTTAAATTGTGTGTAATCCAGCAATCAATGCTTAAGTTACTTATGTCTGTTGATACTTGGTTATATCTATTTATGCCCCAAAATTCATTCTCTAAATGGGGTTTTCTTAGCTTAGTTTTTTTAGCTTATCAAGTGAATATTTTATGAATGCTAGAATAAAACTGCTGAAGTGCCTATCTTATCCAATATTAGAAATATTTCTGCCTTTCAAACTCATATTTTATTTTGTTATATGTAATCTCAACCTAAGTAGGTTTACAACTTGGCATCTTAATACTCCTCCAATTAACTTTTCTAATCATATCAATGCGTCGAACTTTCTTAACTATGATCGACTTGATTTTTCAAAAAATTAAGATAACCGTGCAATCTTATCGACGCTTTTAACGCCTGGGATCTTTGTATTAATCAGAAGCTTGATCATAATATTTACAATAGCCTGTTTTATGGCTAGCCATAATAATTGTTTCCTCTCTTCCTGATTGCAGAGTATGATGAGTATGACGAAATGTTATTTCTTAACAGTTTTATTCGAGATAAGCAGCAGTCTAGACATTAAAATTGTGAACTTTTCAAGGCAGCTTCGGCTGATAACTGCTTTTATGATATGTATTGCCTAGCAATGACATATAGCATCCGTGATCACTGTATAATCATTTCTTCAATAAGGATATTGTTGCTCATAAGAAATAGATGCAAATTGATTATACAGAATATTAATATTTGATTGCAAAGTCGGACAGCAATTAGGAAAACTAGCTGCAATTTCAAAATTACCAAGAAAAATAATCAAATAGATCAGTGAATTAGTGTATAATTTTATAATTAGCATTTAATACAGAGTGAGTATTCTAAAAAATGTATATTCAAATGCACTCATGGATCCTCTGATAGAAGTTTCTCTATCATCTACCATCTTCACCATTATTCCTGGTCCAATTGTTCAAAATAATCAAATTGTAAAGAAATGAATATCAATCAATATTAAAATAGAAATACTTTAATAAATAATTAAAGTTGAAATGCAAAATTATAGATCTTGATTTGTTCATCAGAAGCCTTCGAGCATAGGCCTAAATAACTTCAATAACATTTTAATTACTCTCAAATAAGCTATTGATTATTAAAATATATATGTAAAATATATTTATGGTAAGTAGCAGGTAGCTGTTCAATCAGATAGAGATAAGCTGCGTTCTCCTGGGTCCTGTTTGTAACGGTGACCGATTAGATTGGCTAGCAAAAAAGACACTGTTCTCTGCTGTAAAATCTCTTCCCGGTGGTTCGGAACCCACCTAAAAATGTAGGTACAACTCATCAATCACCATCATCCAACTCATTAGCCACGCACAGGTGTCAGACCTATGTGGGCTTCATCCTCCAAAAAATATATAAATTATAAGCTATAAAAGCTTTAAAATATAAATTATGTTGTATTATACATTAACCAATTTATAAGCTACAAATTACATCAACTATAGATTAAATTTACCTTTATTGTTTATTCAGTTGATAACTGTTAGATTTCTTCAGGCTTCTAATGGATGGCATTGGAGATGCTATTAGCACTCTGCTATTATATTGTTTCTAATTCGATCAGAAATATAGTTTTTCTGTTACGATTTTCTTATGGCGAAGCAATCCATAAACATCTGACATCTGATTATGAGATTGAAGTGATCGCTGGAAAGATCGAATCGAAAGATAATTTTTCAGAAGGCTCTTTCCAAATAGCGAGGCCGGTCAGGTAACCGGTAATGCATAGCGAGGGATACTGGCAGTGAGCCTATTAATAAACAAGTTCAGGTTAAATCTGAGCATCTTGACCCTTTGCAAACATATTGTCTGACAGGACAATAAAAACCTCATGAATAACATTTTAATACATTAACTGAAAGTAAAACATGTAGAGAATTTATTAGGACCGGCCCTCCTTGCCACCAGATTAAAGATAGATCTTTCACTCGGATGAGTCCGCTTTCTTCCTGGGCATTCATTCTTGGTCTGTTTACAATTGACAGTGTTTGTACAATCTGGGAAATGATGCAGCTTATTTCGGCCAGACTTCACATGAGAAAGTTCTAGTAATCTTCTTCTTTGGATGCTATTCATCTGAAACGGATTTACATATGTTTTGTTACTGCGCAAACTTGAAGTTAGTCGATGGAAGGAAGAAAACGTTACATTTCTATCAACAGTAACAAGGGTGGTTTTACTCCCCCAGTGTAATAAGCAAAACTTGTAGGGATAATATAGTTGATTGGAAATCTAGAAAAACACATGTCAGCTATCGCAAAACAAAAAATAAAAAATCGTGAAAGCTTTTTTCACTAAAATTTTGAAAATAAACAATACGTTTGAAAGAATTTCATACTGAAATTCTTATGTAATGCGATGGAATACATTCCTCAAAATATAAATTTGGTTGGAAATCAAACACTATAGAATGTAAAATGAGTATCACAATTTTTTAGAAATAATCTGGAGAGAGAAACGGCATGGACTGAGTCTTATCTCACAGGCTCACACACATTCTTGAACCATCAATTACAACCTGTATGTATTTCCTTGATAACGATGGTAATAGGAGAGTCGAGAACGAAAATCATACATTGGAATGTTGATTTGGTTAATAAGTAACAGAAGAAAAACTTACTTTGAAAGGACATCATTCACACTGAGTGACAGTGAACATTGAAACTATCGTGGAAAGAACAGTTTTGGGCTGAAAGCCGGCTCCTCTCCAATTTGTATGTAGATGAATGTTTGAGTAAATGAATAGATGAAATATTGAAATACTTCGAATAGTCTGAGTTGTAATAGAAAAAATCGAACTAGGCTTTTCTATATATCAAGTCCAATTTGTGTGTAGATACCATGTATGAATAAATAAATACATGGTTGAAGTATCAAAGTACTGTACTTCCAAATAGTCATCAAGTAAATGAGTTGGAACACATTCAAACAAGGCCTCAAGAAAATTCTTTGAGATTGAATGGCCAAATATAACTCAAGAACTACAATGCGATCCGAGCAGAAGAAGGTGGGGGGACTCATTCGATTCTAGTGGAATGTCATAGCAAAATGCTGCTCATCTTTAAAAAGTGGAGCCCGAATGTTATGGCAGCATCCGACTCTTGCAGTTGTATTTACTGAATCACGATGGAAATAACTGAAAGACCTCTGCGTTGTCTTGTGCTGCTCGCTGCTGTGTTGTATCTCTCGACAAAAGCAAAATGTACTAAAGTAAAGCACATTCCAACATCGGTATTGTGACACAGAAAGAGGCCACATTTCGTATTTTTACAATCTGGATGGCCATTTCATAGAGAACCTTTTCAACAGAAGTACTGTAAAATGCGTAGGCTTCACTGATAGCGAATCGGATATAAAAGAGAAGGACGAGGCGAGGGCAAGCAATAGAAGAGAATTGCGACTGTTTTTCCTCTCTTATTCATCGTGCGTTTGTCCCTCGTCGCGGGAAAAGTACTGCTCAAAGAAAGAATGAAAGAAAGAAGCGAAATGAAGCGAATGAAATGGAACCGTTGTCGTTTTGCACCGTCTTTATCCGGGTCAAGGGGAAACAGGAATTTAATTTTCGTTTGCCTCCGCCGCCTCTCCAAGTTCGCCAACTGAAAGAAAAACAGCCTCCATGTTAATGATGAAAAGTCGTTTAGTTTTCCATCTCTTTCTTAGGCCACTATTCTGCAAGTGGTGCCTTCTTTTATCGAGTCAACCGGGAAGATGTGTTGAAGCACTTGTTTCTAATAGGTGGGGTGCTGTGAAACTGATAGGCCTACCATTATAAAGACTAAATTGTAAGCTCCTTTCATTGGAAAGTATATTGTTTAATTTTATGATAGATGGAGTAAGAACAACTGTTATATCATGTTCACTGAAAAAACACGCCATTGCGTTCCAAATTGTGATATAAAATCTTCGACTTTGAAGCATAGGCCTACCCTACAGTACAGGTAGACTAAAGAGTTCGCCTATTACAGGCAAGGATAGGCTTATTGGGACCTGTAACTCAGTTATAGTAGCCTACTGTATTTGAATTTGATTCATTTTTCTTCAGTAAATTCATTCACATGATATATTCCCAGTATAGTATTAGTTATAAAAATAATTATTATTGGTTGAGTTCGCAGAAAGCAAGACATAAAGTAATCTAGACATTTTATTTTAGAAAAAAATTAGAGTTTATTGAGTAACAAATTTTTCAGATTGTATTTCATTGATACAGATGATTGTCAATGAAGTGGGGTATGGGTTATAATGAAGTGAAGAATAGTATCTGAGGCAGTGAATAGCGGTGGTAATGATGGGGGGGGGGGGGGTTTGACAGATACCCCCCTTGAAATTTCTGGCTACGCCTATGATTCAGTCAATTGCGTCCTGAAGAAAGAATATCATTTGGAATGTTCCCTAGATGTATTCCTAAAATGAAAAGGATCATAGACTTATATTTGTGAGATTTTCTACTGATTGAACCAACATAAAATGCATTTAATAAGTATCCTATTAATTAGGAGAGGGAATTGGGACAAAATTTGATATGAGTCGTACAATTCTATTAGGCGGCGTTCACACCGGCAAGATATGCGATATGCGATTTATCTTATTGAAAACATCGTTAAGATATATCGCAAGGAAGGTTCATACTGCAGGCGATAAATCGGCGCCACCTCTGCGATAAGAATGTGAAGGGAGGGAATATCATGAACCGTAAAAAATGTTGAAGTGTGTACTGTTTTATTTGTATAAAGTTGATTTTCAAAATAACCGAACTTCCTCGTTCTTTATATTGTATGTTCTTAATACAGTACTGTACCTATATTCTCTATATGTAATTTTTTTTTTCTGAGGATGAAGCCCACATAGGTCTGAGACCTGTGCGTGGGTAATGAGTTGGATGATGGTGATTGATGAGTTGGACCTACAGTTTTAGGTGGGTTCCGAACCACCGGGAAGTGATTTTACAGCAGAGAACAGTGTCTTTTTTGCTGGCTAATCTAATCGGTCACCGTTACGAACAGGACCCACGAGAACGCAGCTTATCTCTCTGATTGAACAGATACCTGCTACGGCTCGCGGCTATCTTTTATTCAAACATTCAATTATTCAAACAGACGAAATGATTGAGTTCTTGAAGGATTTATAGAGATTATATTATAATGAATCATGAATATTGTAAATGCCTGATGTTTTTGTCTCTGATATGGATAGAATCTTAAACGATGAGATAATGACGAAATTGTAATTCTTTGACAATTCAACTAGAAAAGTTTGAGCTATTTCTTGTTTCAGATTTAAAAAATATTTACATTTTGAATTTGTAATATAACAATTTGTTTACTTGTTTGTCTTTTACATACTGAATAATATAAACAATGCATTTACTTGTGTCTTTCACTTTTGATGCAATTTCCCTCCATGCAGCACTGGTCACATCTGTCTTGCTGTATTCGGCAAGGGTATAGTTCCAGATGCACTGACGAGATTTTACTAAATTAATAAAATGTAATACAGCCTTGTCTTCTCGAAGTCAATATGCAACTAATCTAGTCAAACTAAACTAAGTCAACTAAACTAGTCAAAATGCAACGATAGAATGAAGGAGAGAGGAGAAAGAATATTAGAGTAGTATATTGTAGGCTTGGTATGACGCTATATGTCTGTTTACTTAACAAATTCCTTCCTCGTATCGTATGCAACTAATCGCTAAGACCGATAGCATGCAGCACTTGGTGCGATTCATCGCTTACGATATATTGCACAATCGCCTTGGTGTGAACCATTTTTATCGCCTCCCTCTACATTTTTCAAGTATCTATCCATGCGTGTCGCGTCTCACGTATCGTTTAAGATAAATCGCATATCGCATATCGTGCCGGTGTGAACGCCGCCTTACTAGTGGTCTATCCTGTGGTAGTAGCTACTCGCAAAACTTTTCCAACTTCAATCTTTTTTTCATCTTCCTATTCTGAGGTCTACTCTCCATCTACTTCTGTATTATCTGAAATAAAAACTCTAATGATATACTTACTGCCGGAATCGCTCAGTCATTAGGCTGTAGTTTAGCTTCAGTCCCATCTCCAGGAGGAGTAAGGGATGGCGGAGCATTTCTACAACGAAAAACGGAAAATCTCCTCAATCTCGGAACGATATCCAAAATTCACCGTCGTAGGTTGTCGAATCCCTGTACCCGATGACCGCTACCGTGTTCAGTAGTGCTGTGAAATATACTGTGGGAGATGATCGTTGTCGAATTTGGTTTTTTAATAATTCACACTAAAATATTCCCGAGACACTGTATGTCTCACCGATGATACGAAAGACTTAACTTTAACAATGACAATGACAAACAGAGAATATAGTGTGTAGTATGACCCTCAACATAGATCACCCACAGTAAAATTAATAAAAATACTCACTAACAACTACCAATGGCTGAGCAGGACAACACAATCAAGCACAAGTTAATATAACAATACTGTAGCATTTATTGACTATTTTGAAAAATATCTCATGCAAGAGACAAAATTAAATTTGATAATAGAGATTCAACCTAGAAAAATGTGTAAGACATTTTTTCAGGCTCAAATTTGAGAATAATATTTTTTGTAAGTTCATAAATCTGTAGAAGATTTTATTGAGCCGATCTAAGGGCTAAAATTGCAAGAAAGTAGCAGATGTAATCTTTACATTCAGATAAACATTTATATCGCCATGCGGTCGTGGGCTATCGTTGCAATGCTTTTCGATACACACTTCACTAAAAAATTGGCCAATTTATATTTTGTATAATACGACTCACGTGTTCCAGGCGATGAATTGATTTTTCCTATTTAATTTTCCCTTAGGAGAATTGAAATAGATTTGGTCGACAGGATCGTAGGCTGCCTCTCGTGGTCGAAATTTGGCGTAGTTTTTTCCAACAGGCTTATACCATTCCACTTTTGAAAATAGATTCTATCTTTCAGGGACATTTAACATAAAAATTTCGGTAAGTTCAAAACATTTAAAATGACTAGATTTATTAAAATTTGGGACTCGTTGGAAGGTCGACGTCCACGGGCAGGAATTTTTCAGCAAGTGCCAATCAGTTACTCTTTCTTCTCTATTTCCAGAGCACAGAGGCATACTCAGTGTTTCAGAACAATACATCCCTATGTTGAATTTAATAAATAAATTGAAATATTCAAATCCACCAATTTGTCGAAGGGCTGGATGTTGTGAGCGGTCCTTATCACAAACAATAATTATATATATTGGAGAATTTTTTTTTTTGTTTGACGGCTCTTGGCTAGGCTGATTTGACGCGGAAAGTGTCAGTCACAGCTGACAGCCGTACGGTGCATCACAACCTAGCTTCGACAAATGTAAACAATGAGCGTTCTTTTGAACATACTATTTCTTTGGCTTTTGGTTTGTATTTCTAGTCCTTAAGAATAAAATTATTTTGAATTGATTTCTCTTACTTTTTTATAACCGGTGGTTCTAACAAATGGCTTTATTTTCGATGGTATTGCTCATTTTTCGTAACATGAGGTATATGTACAATTTTTTATTGGGCTGTGGCTTACGATTCTATTATTTCCATTGCCATTTGAGAATCAGGGAATGCGCCCTGACACTATCTACATTTTTTCGTATTCATTTGCCCTTGGTTATTATGATATGAATGATTGGTATACGGTATATATGGAACAAAAACAACAACAACAACAACATCAATAATAATAATAATAATAAAATAATAACTGCTCAAATATCTGCCTTTGGCAGAGGAGATAAAATACTTGTGGAGTCAAGAGAGAGTGGCAATTATGCCTTTGATAATGTCAGCTACAGGTGCAATACCAAAAGAGCTGCCTGAGAGGATGAAAAAGTTGAGACTGCCTATCTGGGTGCAAAATTTAATGCAGAAAGCTGTCATATTGTGCACAACATCAATAGTAAGGAGCTTCCTAAATATTCCAAAATAGAAAGGGTGTCATTTTGCTAAATTAGCCAATGCCACATTCTTACCCAGTAAAATGGAGATATGTCATTGAAAAAAAAACAATAATAACTATAATAATAACTATAATAATAATAATAATAATTATTGTTATTATTTTTTTAAATTATTATTATAGTTATTATTATTATTAGGTCTTTTAATTATTTAATAGTTTTTTTAATTATACACAATAATAATTATTATTATTATAATGATAATAATAATAATAATCAGAGATAGTACCTAGTTAGTCTCATTTGCAAAGTTGGATGGGTTGCTAAGAAAGGAAAACATGATAAATTGATTCAAGCACAGCATACACATACCCGGTATAATCATATTTTCCTACAACTGCTCGTAAAGTCGTTCTTTACGTACTGAAAACTAATTGTAAAATACCTCTTTACTGCTCAGCAAGCGGTAAAGTACTTTACGCTCGCCAGCTGTTTTCTTTACGTTTCTGTTTTGATTTTGATGTCTTCTCATTGGTGGATCGCGGAATCCGTGAATTCACATAACCTCAAAATGGCGCACGCTAACCAAATCCGCGCACGGTCTGTGATGTTACAAACTACAAGTTTTTATTGTGTTGTAATCCAGAACTGCAGTTGTAGGAAAAATATTGTATGCAATTCGCGCGTGAAGCTTCTTTATCGCTCTCGCAAAATTACTGCGCTCCGCTATGCGTCGCGCAGTAAATGTTTTGGCTCGAGCGATAAAGTCGCGCTTCACGCTCTTAATACATAAATAACTATTATTTATTTATTTAATTATTTATTTATTGTGACAAATTTACAACGAATGTGAAGGCGCAACAGACTCAAGTCCAAAACTGCTCCCTTCACAAATTTTGAATATGTTACATCGTCCAAAACATTGAGGTTAACACAGACTAAAAATTTAAGATTTGCTAAAAACCTTCACTCGAAAAATAACAAAATGAATCTTTTTAGTCATCCACTATTAATTTAAAAGTTCACTTGAAACCAAACACTAAAAACAGTTAAAAATAGTTTACAATATTAAATTTTTATAAAAACTTTTGAGCCGAAAAATATTATCTTGTTGCTATCAGTGCAGTGTATTTATAATTCTTAATCACTTTTTGAATTAAAGATATATTTTGAATTGACCTTGGAGCTTGAGTACTTTGCTGTGTTTTTATTGGATAACAAGTGAATGCTGTGATCAATGGGTGGTGGCATGAGCCTCCTTTAATTCTAGGGAAAGAAGCTTATTCCCTGATAGGCCAAGGTTAAACCACAACTTCTCCTTACCCCTTTCCCCAATGTGGTTCTTTTTGTCTTTCTTCATCTTCTTCTTTTGCCTTTTCTTCTTCGTCATTCTTCCTGCCCCGGGGAGGTTTTACTGCGTGCGAGTGTTTCCGCCTCCCGCTGTGGGTCCAACAAGGAAGGACAGGCTTTATTCCGCGCGATAAGAACATTAATTCAGCTTACAATGTTGACCTAGTCCATACAGTTCTAACCCGATGACCTAAAATAGGTTTGATTCATTCCATTTCAACTACTTGCGTCTTTGGATTTTAAACCAGAGAATCTACTACATCCATTATAGATTATTATTATTATGGAATAGATTGTGGAACAGGCTTGTCCATAACATAGAGATGGGATATCAGGAAAATCTATGGAATGTTTTTGATGGAATAGTAGACATCATAATATTGAATGGGAGTCTAATGAAGTTTAGAATTCACAACAAGTCTATTTTAGAGCAGGCAAGTGCGGGTTAGGCTAACAAAAGACTATATATAGTTCTATTGGTAGTTATACAAGTTTTACTTATAGTCCACATAATCTATACATCTTCAGTTACAGTCATGGACGTTTTAGAAATAGGGATTCTTCACAATATACACCTCTGAATATATGCGTTAGATAAAATGTACGTTATTTTTGCATTTTGAATATAGTATACTATTTACTAGTTTTGTTGTTACGTTGTTACAGACCATAATGTCAAAAGTTGAAACGCTTGTCCTAACGAAGACTATTGCGTGAGACCAATCTCATACAGCAATCTTAGCTACGTGCTTGCTAGATAATAATTGAAATAAATTTTAAAGCTTTCTATGATAATCATTAAATTCACACTTCTCAGTAGTTTTTCATTGCATGATTACATGAGTTAACAAAAATTGTTCCGTAATGTTTTGAATCACTTAAAATATTCCAGGAACAATTGATGGGACCTGCCTTCTACGAGGATTATTTTCGAAAATATTATAAAGCCAGGATAGGACACGAAGAAGGCTTTGAACATTGAACGAGTGTAACATAAATAGAACTAAAGAATGACATTTTTTTCAAGAAGACCAATAATCAAATCAAAGGATAAATAAGATGAATTCATTATTGCAGTAGGCATTTAAATTTCATGTAGTTAAAATTCATCACTGTTGAAATATTATGAAAATCGAAATTGCATTACCATCCCGATTCATTGCATCGTATGTCACCGTTTTTGATACCTGGAATAAATTATGATTCATGGGAAACGCAATACACAAATTGTCATTAAAAATGTTCAGTAGCCTTTTCAATTCCTTTATTCAACGTTTGATTTTTAGCTTAGTCTACGAGCTAACTGTTCCAATAGTGTGGAATCTTATTTAATCGCAGGGCGCTTGAAATACAAGATAATAAATAGATACTAAAAAGAGTGAGAGTGAGAGCGCGTGAGAGTGAGAGATATGAGAGAGTGTGTGTGAGGATGAGGAAGAAAGAAATAGTAAAAGAGTGTGTGAGACACAACTTAGTGGGAGAGTTTTTGTACTTGTAATTATTATTGTGAACAAGGGGCCGTGCAGCAACACAGCATAACACTACAAGCGGCCTTGAAACGAAGATTCGAATATCGTCGAATAGTTCACGTATATGATTGGAATGGCATAATTCTCCATTATAAATAATAATCGTGATTCGGAACTTCAGATGAGAACATTGCTTATCCATGAGTCTGAAGTCCCAATTATTTCGAAGATCACAGTTATTACAGTTTAGTAGAGGCCTAGACGTGAATCCGATCGCGTTCATGATTGGTGCATGCATTTTAGTCGACTATTCTCTATTCCAATCACATTTCTACTGCAGAACGGTTCATAGTTTCTGAACTATTCACAGGATTTTTCAAGGACAACCCAGAACTCTTCAGTTATTAGGCTGCTCTTACTCTATCAGTTCGGACACTGATACTAAATGACGATTCTACCGTTTACTCCAGGTTTGTTTTTGGCACCGCTTTGCAATTTGTCTACATGCCATTATTCACGCAGAAGCTTCAGGACTATGTAAAAACATAGAGAAAAATGCTAAATGAATGATTATCGTACATATTATATAGCATTATTATTTTTGTTAGGAGGTGGGAATGCATTTACGCATGTTTTATCATTATTTTATATAATGTCATCATTATTTTTATATATTCAAGAATTACATAATATTATCACTATTTCCAACTGGGAAATCATATAAAATTCCATGTTCAATTCATGTTCAGAATTATTGAGAAAATTTAGTTACATGCCTGAAAGAAATCACATAATACATAATAGAATGTATTGTAGAATACAATGAAAATTAGTTATTCTTTATAAGAAAAAAATTGTTCTTGTTATAGTATTGATAATGTATTCGTTTAAAAGAGTAGCGAGACATTTTTTGGTTATTTTTATAAAATATCGCAAACATTTGACAGAATATAAAACTGAAAAATCAGATAAAAACGACTTAATAAAGTGTAGTGTAGGATAATATGTAGATTTTACACTTACTTTGCATAAAAGTTGTACTTTTTGCATAATTGAAAGTGCATTTGAAAGTTCACTCATGAATTAGACTATACAACCTATTTTTAATTTATTAATGGCGGAAATAATCCAATGATATTATAAATATTAACAATAGAGATGGAAATTGATTTCAATTTAATTCTACCAATTTTTTGGGTAACAATTTTTTCTAATTTTCGCTTTTTATTTGTTACTGTCGTCAATATTCATATACCGAAAGTCTTCAGTGCTTTTGATAGAATTATATTGAGAATTCGAAGTTTATTTCCATCTCTATTGATTGTTTATTCAGTTAACCTGTTTCACTTCAAACCAATTGAAAATTGTATTCTGTTTACCTTTTTGCAACCGATGATCTTGATTCCTCATAGCTTTGAACAACTCCAGAGAATATAGACTAGTCAACATAGAGACTGCAGATTTCAAGTTGTCTAATAATAGATGCACCAAGATTTTAGCGAGCCAAACAGGAAAAGAAGAAGGAAGTGTTTGGCATAGCGACATCTCCAAGCCAAGGTCAGGTGGGTTCTCGGTTTCGGCTGGCAAATATTAGTAAAACAGTCATGTGGAGTCGGCTCAACAGACACGGTCATGGTGGTTGGTGACCGGTCTCCTTGAGTTTTGAGTCACAGTGACTCAGTCACCGCCACGCAGTCACAGACCCTGCGCCCACGTGGCAACTATTTTGCGACAGTGGTTGTATGAGCAAATATTTTTTGACAATGGCAAAAAATACCCACAGGAGCGATAATTTTGTGATAAGTCTTGAACCGATTTGAAATCAATATTATGCAACAGTGAATTTGGGGCTGCAGTTGCGTATAAGGGTACTTGCATAGTGGAGCATCCAATACTTCAGGATGATATTCATTGCGAAATCAAACACATTCTGTGGATTGGTGCAGCGTGAATACAGTGTGTATATCACGATTCCACAGCATGAGTCTGCTTTTTCAATTGTGTTTATCCTTATATATTAAATGCTTCATTATGCAAGCACAAAAATATGCAACTAGAACACCCTTATTTACAGTTGCACTAATTCACATGTATAATAATGTGTTCGAAATTATTTTAAAGTTACATTTGCTCGTAGACAATTATTAATTGAACCCCTCTTGACAAACAGGCAACCCCTAGAATGCTGTAAAATTATCAGTCAAATAATTTCTATTAAGTCGATGCGTTTCCTGGAAAATTCATTTGGGTACATGTTGATGTGTTCTAATGTTAAATTCTAATCTATTAAGTTCTTTTGTAGACTATATATAGTTCTATTGGTAGTTATACAAGTTTTAGTTAAAGTCCATATAATCTATACATCTTTAGTTACAGTCATGGAAGTTTTAGAAATAGGTTTTCTCAATATACACCTCTGAATATATGCGTTAGATAAAATGTATGTTATTTTTGCATTTTAAAAATATTATACTATTCACTAGTTTCTTTGTAACAGATCATAATTTCAAAAGTTGAAACGCTTGTCCAAACGAACACTATTACGTGAGACCAATCTCATACAGCAATCTTATCTCCATGCTTGCTAGATAATAATATTAAAATAAATTTAAAAGCTTTCTATGATAATTATTATATTCACACTTCTCAGTAGTTTTTCGTTGCATGATTACATGAGTTGAAGAATTCTTATAGAGAAGAATATAATAATATCATTAGAAATTGAAGTACTTAATATCAAATCGTTTATTGCACAAAAACCGAATACAAATAATATACAATAATATTATATAAAATTTCACATACAAAAAGAAATACAGTATTTTTATAAATTTGTGCTACACGCCAACAAAAGTAAAAACTAATATTCACATTCATATCAATTTTCAGGTGAATTTGCATACAGTAATACATAACTACAGAAATGTTATACATACATAGATACATACGTATGTATGTATAAGTGTAAACTCTTAAAAATTTCAAGATTGCTCTACGAGAGTGATCTACGCAATAAGTGTCTCCGTATGGACTGACCTTCACAGTTCACACTCTATGTATTGTATATGCTACTGACCAGACACCATCTGACACCCGTCATAACATAATTTTGCAATGTCGTTTACCTTTTGCGTTCGTCTCAACCTGTCCAGCACTTTATTATCCTGTTCCTTCATTTTGTTGCTATTTTCGCTCAAACAACTAGCTAGCTCAGAGTGGGTCGATGCTCGATGCATTGCAATACAAACGAATGAGGAGTAGGATAGAAGTTTGTCATTAATTTGAGTGTCTGTCGAGTGCGTTTGAATTTCTATCCTATTTTCGTTTGTGATCTTCTCGCCTACTTGAAAATTTACATCTTGAATGTTTGGTGCAACTTTTTAAAATAAGGGTCATCGCTGCTCGGTTCGCTGAAAGACTAGTTGTGAAACTAGGCTACTTTACATACCAATCCTATTTATTAGCTCCATCCTAGCCTAGCCTTATTCGCTTGATAGATAATATATAAAGGAATAAACGTAAAAGCTTTTGGAATTACACTTATCAACACTAAGGTAGGATAATGTTTTCGTCGCAAGTGTTTTATAGATAGTGATGATGTGATAGTAATTGGATCAAATCTATTCAAAACGTTGCAAGGTGCCATAAAACATAAGAATATAAGAAAAAAATCAATAAAAATAAAAATAATTAAACAATTTGTTAAACATTTTGCTATAGCTATAGCAGAGTATACTATTTGGGCAAGATTATCTTTTCTATGGTTTTTGCAAAATTGTATACTAATTGGTCTAAAGAATATGTACGTTACTTGTTAGAAACCAAGAAACTATCACCGAATTTAACGAGTAACTCAATTGTATATTGTTGAACTGAAAGGTATTATACAGTATTTTTGAAACCTGAAATGACCATAATGAATTCATTATTGTTTTCGCAGATCGGGTACAGAACACCTAATAATTCTCAATTAATAATTAAAATTTTCAATTCTATAATAATTGATATGCGTCAGCAGGTTAGCAGACTGTATTTTGATGACCTAATGAAGTTCTCAAGGAAGGAATTCAACAATTCAAATGACACTTTTGATTGTTTCTTGTCGGTACAAAGCCCAAACACTCACTCACACACATTTGATGATCGATTTCGTGGTCAGTAGTGATTAAAATTATAGGCCACCTAGTAGGAAACTCTAATAGACAGCTACTAATGATTATGATAGCTGACATGAGTCGAAGGTCGACTGCTAATTAAAAATGTAGCATAGAATCCAAATGAGTGATTAAAAATTGAATTCGGGCATCAGAAGCAATTAAGTTGTTTGATACTATGTTGTTGTTGTATGCAATCAATGATAGATGAAGCTTGAATAATTTCCAAGTTTGAACAATAAACTTCATATTTAAAAGCTTGAATAGTTATCTGGCCTGAACATATGTGTAAATTCTGTTATAAAAACACGGTGGTAATGCAAAACTTGGACGATATCTACACTTTTTGAAACTTTTGCACAACATCTAAATATTCAAAGGCATTTTCTTAAATATCACACCTCACCTCAGCACATGACATTCTTTAAATCTCATTCAATATTGTGAATGAAATACTGCTGAATGTCATTCAATTTCATGATGAATTTTGAATTGACAATTGAAGATATTGTGAAAGCTATTTCTATCTTCCACCTACATGCTTCTCCTGCATAACACCTAACATAACATCTATTATCTTAACTACCTTTTAACTATTAATTTTTTAATATAAAAATAAATTTTCTATCTAATATCCAATTTCAACTTTAAATTTATCAAAATAATGAATTTTGAACATGTGAATAGATGAACATGATAAATGACACATACATTAAGTGGACACTTTCTTATACAATACAGTATTAAGAAATGGAATTATTGAATCAAACTTTTCAATGTAAATATTAAGCTTATTCAATTATGTTCATTTCAACTAAAAATAACATTCTAAATAGAGTGATTAAAAAGAATTTGCTGATCGCTGAGGGAGTGATTTGCCTGAGAGAGTGATTGGCCGCTAGCTAATGATATTCAGTCGTAATATTCAGTCTAAGGCGTTGGGGACTGCACTTGGAATGTGGACCAGCTGCGATGACGAGGAGTTATCAGATATTCTATACTTAATGGTTCGAAACCTACCTAGAACTGTTCGTCCAACATTCATAACATAATTTTATCATCATCATACACCTTACTACTCACGTACAAGTCTCAGACTCTAGGGCTTCATCAGCAAGAAAATTAATTATTGTTCATCGAGCACTTTACCACTACTCTACGCTGCCAGTCAAATGATTCATGATATTTCTATACTCGATTCCAAGGTTTCCTTCAAATTCAAGTTAGTGGCAATGAAGTTTCAGTTTAAGTGCTTCAGTCATCGAACCGTTTCGACATTTTTACGAATGGTAGCTATAGCCAAGATAATTATCCTAGTGCGAATTTCATAAAATAATCTCCACCGAAGTGCAGTCAATTTATTTCGCTTAATACAAGATTGAGTACGAACGGAAACTATAACATGTAGCACAATCTAGCACAGGAAATGATATGATATAAATTTTCGACTCCGCCAATCATTCATTGTTGCACTGTGCATTTACAAGACTTGACGACATAACAAGGAATTATCATTCACCAAGGTAAAACAGCTAACTTTATTCAGGTCAGTATTGTTTGTTCCTTCAACTAAAAGCCTCTCTGATTGTTTTTGCGCCTCTAAATTCAGCATAAATAGTCAGTGAACATCAACTATTTTACAATGCAAACCTGATTCTTGACAATCACAATGCAATTTGTAATTGCGTTTCAAATTTATCAGTTGAACTTTTTCTGTGCCAATAAAAACTAATGATAATCAGAGGCTCAATATCGCCTGATGTTTTCAGGGGTTGACCTCAATGGAAAGTTAGCCATAAATTCGCAGCAGATATGCAACATTGAGACTGAACTTCAATTCAATTGGTACAGAAAAGTGATTGAAACAGCAACTACTGTAATATATTTTTATTGGCTTTTTGAAGGATACCTAATGAATGAAAATAGGTAGGAAACACTTCTGCTATACATTAATTTGTTCCACTAGTCAGGATAGAAGTGGTAAAAAGGGCTTCAATAGAATATATTAACAACCTCTTTCGCTTATAATCTTTTATAGGTAGAGGGTAGTGAATAGAATACATTTTTATATTATTCAGAGGCTTACAAGCAAATGTCTGGTTCTAGAGGACATCTTTGCAAAGAGATAAAGGTAGAAATATAAAAAAGCTTGATTGGCATTGAAAATGGTGTAAAGTTCAGACCTTGTCTCTAGTTCTTCTATAATTAATGTGGTTGTTATGAAATCGAGATATTCATTATTCTCAAACAACCTAACACGACCAGTGGCCAGAAGTGACTAACTAACTAGTAATAACTAGTGGTGAAAGATCCTTTCGTTGATGTTAGTGAGAAATATATACTTTTAAAAAATCAGAGGAAAATAAAATGTTATGTCTAATGAAATTAATTTATTTTTGTGCATTTTACCACTGTACTTTTTTATTTGAATTGTATAAAATTTTGTTTGTAATTCACTTTTCTACTTCACTTTCTAATTCTGGCTCTCCACTCCTCTTCTTTAGTTGGTTGTCTCACTCCCACTTTGTGAGCAATTAATTACATTTTCGACAATAATTTCTATAGATTGATTCTTCCTAAATTAAATGAAAATGAGTGACCGGTCCTCCCCAAAAAATGATAAAAGCTGACGATGGCAGTGAATCACGCGAATGAATTATGAGGTAAACAGAACATAAAATATTCTGAGCGGGAATTCTTAGAAATTTTCATCCAGACCTGGTAATTAGTGAACGACCGGAAGTTAACCGTCGGAGCGAGACCTCCAAATTCGACGCGCTTACGTATGTGTGTGTGCATGTGTGAGTGTGGGTGTGTTGAGTGTATCACATATATGATTCAACAGTAATATCTTTGATCTCTCCGCACATAGCGGCAAACAAGTCCGCCTGTAGCCTTTCAAAACGAGGAATACTCACGCTATTTACTCCATGATTATTTATTGAGTAATGCTTCGATGGACAGAAACAAACAGAATCATCTGCATAATGAATAAAACTACACACAGTCTCTGAAATACGAAGTTTTACCTTATCAGCACTTCATCTTGTTCAATTTTATTTTCATAAATGATAATAAATTATTGAAAATATGAGAATTTGTTTCACTATATACTATAAGATTACAAATTCTTTCAATGTGAATTTGCTCAATTAATGCTATAGACTATAAAATATTGATTATTTTAATATTCTTATAATAAAATATTGATGAATTTTTATTCATTAGTATGCGCTTTGTATAGTTATTAATAAACAATATTATTTGTTATTACCAGCAGGCGCATCGGTCTCACTCAAGTCAGGACTTATGATGAAGCAGGTGATGCAATATTGTAGATGGTTTTAATCAGCCAGTTCTGAGATATTTTAAAAAGTGTCATCTATTTTCTGGTGATCCAACCTTTTTCCTGCATAATATTTTGCTTTTTACGAGCATAATACAGAAGAACAATAATATAGTAACTGAAGTATATGAAGGTAGGCCTACAGTGAAAGCTGTGTAATTTTGTGCTATAGACTATGAATTATTAATAATTTTATTACTCTTATAATTAAATGTTGATGGAATTGTATTCATTAGTATGCACTTTGTATTGTTATGGAAAAATATATTTCAACCGTGACTCAAGTAACACGTCAATTTATTACGAATCAGACTCATACCACTATATTTGTGTTAGGATTGATTACTTTTTCTCTGTAATTGCAGAATCATCATAAAACCTTAACATTCTAACGTTTACCTCATTTGCTAACTGACTTGATGCCAACGCTATCTTCTCGCTTGTGATAATCAATATATACCGACATCCAATCAAAGATTGTGTTTGAATTTGCAAACTTTCACCAATTTGAACGCTGAAATGCCAAGGGAAGTGCTAAAAATCACTCTTAGTCATGACAATGTTGTAATGAAATTATAGTATATTCTTGCCTATGCTAACGCTGTATACACTCTTGTTTACACCGACTATACAAGTTTATGAAATAATGTAAGTGGTGAAATTTGCTAACGGGCGTTCATCAATTTGAAAAAAATGTATGCATGGGAAGTGATGAAAAGTCATCAAGATTGTGATGAGATAATGAAATTATGTTCTTTTCCGTGATAGTTATAATACCAGTTGAATTCACTGAATAAACCATGCCTACACTGACATACAATCGAAGCTTTTTGAGAGATTTTCTTACGTCTACCAATTTAAACGACAAAATACAGAAGGAAATTATAAAAATCATTCTTATAATCATGTCTATTTTGTCATGAAATAATTGAACTATATTCTTGTCAGTGGTGTGATTATACCAAATCAATAGCCACTGACATCCAATCAAAACTAGTGATGAAATTTGCCAACGCCCATCAATTTGAACGAAGGGAAGTGATAAAAATCATTCTTATAGCCGTGTCAATGTTGTAATTAGCCGGTAAGAAACTTGTTTTCGGGATGCATGGGATTAGAACAGGAAGGGACGAGATTAAACGGTGACAGGATTATGCAGAGCATGAAGTTGGTGTGAGAGAGAGTAAGAGAGAATAATATAATGAGTGAGAGGGATGAGCAAGAGAGACGTGTAACGTAATACGGCATGTTTCACAGCGGGTATCACTGTGGGCCCAGGCCCACAGGCCAGGTCTGCGCGTCCGGAGTTTGATAACCCAGCGCGTTCGACCTTGACATTTCCCGACCGAATAGAGACGAAAGCCACAACCAACCGAATCACAGTGCCGCCTTCCGGTAGAAACGCTGCCTCCAGGAGGCAGTGAGAGTGATGAAGAGAGATGGAGTGGTGAGACTATTCGGCCGTTTCCTTCCTCCTACCATCCATCACCCATCCGTCCTGTGCTCGCTATAACCTGTCGAAAAAACTACTTTTTCACCTGTTCACTTCTCATCTGCCTCTTCGATTTTAAATGAAGAAGCTTTACGCAATCGCATCCTGCATTTGTTTGTCAAACTGGGACAATAGAATCGAGTTCTTAGTATAACAGACGATTTAGGCAACAATTGCTTGCAAGTAAATTTTTTTTCGGAGGATGAAGTCCACATAGGTCTGAGACCTGTGCGAGGGTAATGAATTGGATGATGATGATTGATGAGTTGGACTTAAAGTTTTTAGGTGGGTTCCGAACCACCGGAAAGTGATTTTACAGCAGAGAACAGAGTCTTTTTTGCAGACCAATTCAATCGGTCACCCTTACAAAGAGCGCCCAGGAGTTTCGTAGCTTATCTCTGATTGAACAGATACCTGCCCTCGGCTATCACTTCCCCCAAATATTATATTGTGCAAAGGGACTGACAGATTAGTGCAAATGATCTCGATGATTATCTATGCAAATTATTTTGGATTTTCATTTTCCAATTTATTGTATTTATTTACTATTTTGTTGTATTGTTTGATGAAATAAATTCATTGTCATCATTAAATGCTCAAATAATATAATTATCATGTTTTATTGACAGTAGTTTGAAGCTTAAACTGATCAAATCACGATTAACAGTAAAATTAAATGAACTGCAATGAAAAACCAATTCTCCTCTTTCCCAGTTGAAAGAAAGTGGGGCGTTTGAGGTATCTTGGTCCTCTCCCGGAAACCTTTCAAACTGGCATCCTCAAATACAGTAGTATAGCTAAGATCATTTCAGCGAAAAAATTGTATAATGACCTAAAACTATATGAAATAGAATTTTCATTAGAAAAAACTTGAAAGTCAAACACATAATGCTTAATAAAATCATTGTAATGTTTATTTTCTTGATATTGGTTTCAAAGAAAATTTATATGGGCTACTGACTGTTTATACAGTAGGACTATGTCTTTATAATTTAATCAAAACTACTACGAACTTGAACAAACTTGTAGATCATACACATGATTTAGAATAGCATCATCAAATAGTTTATTTTCTTGTTTTTCTTTTTATAAGATTAGGTATGGAATTACAATATCAATTGCATTACCTCTAAAATAACGGGATGAGAACTCAGGGTTGGACGCCACTATTTCTAATATTAACAAAAGCAATACAAAGTTGAAATACAATAGAATAAAAACTTAGCTGCTGGAAGTAAATAAAAAGTAAATAGCTGAAGGAGTTGGACTCCATTATTTCTAATATTAACAAAAGCAATACAAAGTTGAAATACAATAAAATAAAAAGTTAGAAAAGCAATAGGATCATGACTTCTGTATTTAATTGCTGGAAGAGACTGAAGTTGAAAACAACCCCCTGTCATTAGGCTACTTTATAAAATTAAGTATTCGGGTGTTTGCACAGTCATCACCCAATACTTGATCATGGTTAATTACCATCGCAAATGCAAACGCATTCTGTGGAATGGTGTATGACAGACTGGAACAGTGTGAATACTACCATTAAACAGCATGTGTGTTCGATTTTGTGATGATGATTATCATCAAGTATTGGAATTTCACTGTGCGAACACTATTTGAAATTTCTCAATAAATAAAATAAATAATTTGATTTCTCAATAAACAACGGTACAACAATCTTCAACATACACAAGCACATGAGAAATACATTGTAATATTCATTCAGAAAGTAGGCACTCCCGAGAATGGGAGTTGACATCAAAATACATGAGTACAATACCCGAAACCGAGACTTATTAGCATTTCCTTCTCATAGGCTTGCAACTTTTGAAAAATCTTCCTCCTACTCTGGAATGCGTTTATTTAATAAACTCCCAATAGCTATACGTACAATTGAACCCCTTGATTCATTCAAAAGAGTGGTAAAAGACATAATAATTGAGAGGAGCTGCTATGCTGTTTCAGAATTCCAATAATTTGATTTTTGAATCTTAATTTGATCTCTTATAATAGTTTCGCATCTGCACCTGTCCGTTTCATTTTGTGGACTAAATGTTTGAGGTTGATGTTACGATGTAGAGCATTGTAGATTAGAAGTATGTGTTTTTTTATTGTGATAATTTGACTTGAGCTATAAATTTATAGCTTCAATTCATCGTTTCAGTTTATACAGTTTATGTTTGAGTCTTAATTTTAGAAATAGTACTTTGACAAATCACATGTCAAATGGGAGGCATCCCAGATTATGATGTGCTGTGACGATTTCTGAATAAATAGATAAATATTAATATCTGATATTTCAAGTAAATTTCTGATATTTTCAATAATATACTTAATGAACATAATATACAAGCAACAGAACTGGAAAATAATCTAATATGAATCTGAATTATAATATAATCAAAACTACTACGAACTTGAACTCCAGTTTCTACTTCTGAATTTTAATTCAAGACAAGGCTAGAATCAAGACTCTTCAAGACATATCAAGACTCTTCACAAGGCTACAGATAAAGTCGCGCTTCACGCTCTTAATACATAAATAAACTATTAACAGTTTTTCGTGTTTCGTTTCAAGTGAACTTTTAAATTAATAGTGGTTTAGTGAGAGCATTCATTTTGTAATTTTTTGAATGAAAGTTTTTAGCAAATCTTAAATTTTCAATCTGTGTGAACCTCAATGTTTTGAACAATATAAAATTTTCAAAATTTGTGAAGGGAGCAGTTTTGGACTTGAGTCTGTTGCGCCTTCACATACGTTGTAAATTTGTCACAATAAATAAATAAATGAATAAATGAATAAATGAATAAATGAATAAATGAATAAATGAATAAATGAATAAATGAATAAATGAATAAATGAATAAATGAATAAATGAATAAATGAATAAATGAATAAATGAATAAATGAATAAATGAATAAATGAATAAATGAATAAATGAATAAATGAATAAATGAATACATGAATAAATGAATAAATGAATAAATGAATAAATGAATAAATGAATAAATGAATAAATGAATAAATGAATAAATGAATAAATGAATAAATGAATAAATGAATAAATGAATACATGAATAAATGAATAAATGAATATATGAATAAATGAATA
Organism: Conomelus anceps; assembly: GCA_948455865.1. Taxonomy (NCBI): domain Eukaryota; kingdom Metazoa; phylum Arthropoda; class Insecta; order Hemiptera; family Delphacidae; genus Conomelus; species Conomelus anceps. The sequence goes on from OX418216.1 coordinate 105,814,318, forward strand.
AATGAATAAATGAATAAATGAATAAATGAATAAATGAATAAATGAATAAATGAATAAATGAATAAATGAATAAATGAATAAATGAATAAATGAATAAATGAATAAATGAATAAATGAATAAATGAATAAATGAATAAATGAATAAATGAATAAATGAATAAATGAATAAATGAATAAATGAATAAATGAATAAATGAATACATAAATAAATGAATACATAAATAAATGAATAAATAAATAAATGAATAAATGAATCTATATAAATAAAATTAGAGTTTTGTCTGTACATTTATCAGAATTGTATATTTTTTGGTTATTTTTACGTTTTATACATTAAATAAGCCGAAAATAGTCTTATCTCACTTTCTGTCTGTCTGTCTGTCTGTCTGTCTGTCTGTCTGTCTGTCTGTCACGGCCGCAAAGGTATTTTTCGCGGCCTTCTCCTCAAAAACGAGAGCAAAGATCGGGATTTTAGTTATTGAACAGTATTGAAAACATTACTGACAATGTCTTTAGCTATAAAAAACTAAATTAACTTTTTTTTCAACAGAATAATAAACGTTTAAAAACCAAGTATTGTGCGATTTTGGATACATTTCTTCCAAGTTTTATTACCACATAAGAATAAGAACAAATCATGTAATTTATCATGATATATCAATCAGCTGTTCTCAAATATAAATGGTGGGCCCTTCGCGGCGTTATTTACGCTGTCTGCAGACTTGTGTAGTCGGAGCATTGCAGTCTTTTAGGAAACATATGTCTGGTGAATTAAATCTCATCTTATGTTTTATCAATTATTTCTTTGTTGAAAAAAACAAAATTTTCTAATTTCAATTTATCGAAACAAAAATTAACATTTTAGGAAGGTTCGGTTTGTGCCAGGCTCTTGGGAATTCGCCAGGTAGCACTATTATTACCACAATAAAAAATCACGTAATTTATCATGATATATCAATCAGCTGTTCTCAAAAAATATTCTCTCTGATGCCTCTCACTAAATTGTTTACATTCTAAGTTGTTTACTAAGGGCCCGTTCACACGATACAGTTCTTGTGCGGTACAGTAAATTTGCTGTATCAGTTATTTTGCAGTCCTTCGTTTGCATGTAAATTTCATATTGTATGTTCACACAATACTGTTTCGACTGGATCCAGTAAAAAAAGCTGTTCTAGCCGATTTCTACATTCGGTTTTGTCTTCGAAAACTGTATCACTAAAATCAGCTGTACCGCAAAATAACTATCCGTATTTGGTGGCACATGTATTGTACCGGTAATGGATATGTTCAAACGATACGCTTATTATGCTGGAAGCAGTCTTCAGATCGTCAGCATTGATCTTCTTCATTGAAGGGAGCAGTTTTGGACTTGAGTCTGTTGCGCCTTCACATACGTTGTAAATTTGACACAATAAATGAATAAATGAATAAATGATTAAATGAATAAATGAATAAATTAATAAATGAATAAATGAATAAATGAATAAATGAATAAATGAATAAATGAATAAATGAATAAATGGATAAATGAATAAATGAATAAATGAATAAATGAATAAATGAATAAATGAATACATGAATAAATGAATAAATGAATAAATGAATAAATGAATAAATGAATAAATGAATAAATGAATAAATGAATAAATGAATAAATGAATAAATGAATAAATGAATAAATGAATAAATGAATAAATGAATAAATGAATAAATGAATAAATGAATAAATGAATAAATGAATAAATGAATAAATGAATAAATGAATAAATGAATAAATGAATAAATGAATAAATGAATAAATGAATAAATGAATAAATGAATAAATGAATAAATGAATAAATGAATAAATGAATAAATGAATAAATGAATAAATGAATAAATGAATAAATGAATACATGAATAAATGAATAAATGAATAAATGAATAAATGAGTAAATGAATAAATGAATAAATGAATAAATGAATAAATGAATAAATGAATAAATGAATAAATGAATAAATGAATAAATGAATAAATGAATAAATGAATAAATGAATAAATGAATAAATTAATTCAAGACATATCAAGACTCTTCACAAGGCTACAGATAAAGTCGCGCTTCACGCTCTTAATACATAAATAAACTATTAACAGTTTTTCGTGTTTCGTTTCAAGTGAACTTTTAAATTAATAGTGGTTTAGTGAGAGCATTCATTTTGTAATTTGAATAAATAATGAACATGAATAAATAATGAAAGAAAAAAAAATAAAAAATAAAATAAATAAATTAGGTATGAAATATGTACCATGTGTTTCAAATAATACTTGTTAGCACCTGTATGAAAGTCTTATTACTAAACTATGACTATTAGGTTGAGCAAGGTTCAAAATTATAACTACAATTGAGAGAGATGGAAATACTCTTGGATTTATTGTGTTCCTTTAAAATAGTCTCTCGCACAAGAGAGGAAATTCAACTAATACTAATACCACTCAACTGAAGGAACTTTACGTTTAGCACAGCACAGAATGATTAACATATAATTACATTCTTGGATTTCTTGTTCCATAACGATCTGCGTTATTAATATTAACTTTGTATAGTGAATTCAACGACTTGCAGTCAATTTTAATTGTGAATGTGAAATAATAATTCCAATCACGCCTTTGAAGTTAAGTCCCTATGACTCGAAAACGTTTGGCCAAAAAGTGAGTAGAAATGTTGTTTATTCACTAACTCATCTTCAAAGGCCTTTGAAAATAAAAAATTGTCTGCAAGTCGTTGAATTTACTATAAAAAGTTAATAAAAATTACATAAAATAACATATATATAGGAACTTTAGAAAATTAAAAGAGATTCTTGGTAACGGCACCTTATCTTGGGAATCTAGCAAGCTAGTCTCAAATTTAGATTTTTTTCGGCCCACCTGACACTAACAAAAATTCTAGAAATAATTCGTGCCAATTGCCAAAAAATATTTAGTTTTATTTTTAAATGTAAGATCCAATTTATTTGGAATGGAATAAAATAAGAAGATTTCTCGGTCAGACAAGCCTTGAGCTCATTTAATTTGAATAAAAAATAATATAAAATTCATAATGCCGTACTGTCGTACTGTCTTATCAGCTTTCAAAGCCGGTACGATTTGAGCGGGAAAGGATCAGCTGACTGGCCATCCTTGTTTTAAAGATTGGAATCACTGCTTATGATGTTCCTTATAAAAACAAAAATGGTATGCCCTTCGCTTGTAGCTTAAAGAGTAAGTCATGACATATTATTTTCTAAATTTTTCCTCCAGTATTTTATCTGTGGATTGAGTGGCTGGACAAAATGCGCCCTTACAATATATAATATATAGGATATACGTGTATAATATAACTAGAAACCCCACCAATTGCTTTTAATTAGCCTTCATGCAAAAGGCAAAAATATAATGGTCTCCTGAATTTTGCATCTCTACTAGGTACTAGGTAAAAGTGGGCCTATATTTCACCAGTGTGACAGCCCTAACAGGGCTCAACCTTTAAAGTTTAAGTCATTAACTTAGTAAAGATATTCTAAATATTATAAGATGTAATGATATACAACAGTGTTCAAAAATGTGCAGAAGTCAATTGTCTATGACTTTCGTTTTCATGACATCCGTTGTAACAAGGCTCAACATTTGATGTCATTGCGAACGTTTTCTAACGTGTGACAAGCCCTTTGCAATCGAGGTATGACCCACTGTGACTGCAAATGAGCATTAATATTAATTCTAAGCACATATGAGATGCCTGCATGTTGGTTTCGTATCCTGTATCAGAATGATGAATTGATGAAATTATTTAATATAGCAACATCAACTTAACTTTGAAGACTTAAAAAAAATTAAAGGAAAGACTGAAAAAAAACAAGGTCAGAATTTCCCATACAATATACTGTTAATAAACAAGTATTCGATCACGTACAAGATGTCTGCATGCTGGTTTCATTTCCTCTATCATCTACAAGAATAATGATTCTACTTCATTCACTTTTAAAATATAAAAATATCAACTCAACTGCAAAAACTATAAAGCATTTGTTTTCCGGAAGAATAAACATTGAAATTATGTTGCCAGAGGAGAGAACAGTTTATACAAATTGAACGCATGAACTTTATAAAACTAGGAATAACAAAGTTATTCTGTAACGGATGAGACTTGAAATATTATAGGTTCCCATTCTATACAGAATAAAAATTATAGATTCCCATTCTATAACGAATAAAATATTTGCTATTAGCTAGTATTAGCTCATGTAGAGTATCTATGAATCTGATCCATAGTCTAGTTTTCAATTGATTGAGAGAATCACTGCTGAAACTATAATATTACTTTGACTTATCAGTAGATTTCAGATTGATATTGTGGAAGTCCGTAATAATAATAAAAAAGGTTAATATTTTTATTAATTCATAGTGTAATAGATGTGTTCTTGACATTATCAATTCTCATTCATTATGGATACCTACTACAATATTACTTTCCATCAGCAATACGAAATACGAAAAATTCATTTTCTGTTGGACGTTTCCATGAATAAATTGTGGAATTTGTAGATTGGGTGAAAATTGTTCACATGATTTAATAAATCTCATCCAATAAAATAATTCATATGGAAATCAGAGTGAAGTTTTCAAGTAGTCCAGCAAAAATACATTATTTTCAAATCTTTTAAATATATGCTGAAAACTTTATTACGTAGGCACATAGAGTAAAGAATGGAGTAAAGTGTAAAAAATAAACTTTTTAGAATTAGCGCATTGGACATGAGCTCTTATTGTCAAATGAAATGTTAATAGAGAATGTTCAAATCAATATTTCATAATTATTTTGAAGGCAATATGCATCGATCCACTGAGATTCTTACATAGCAAACAGTGAAAGGCAAAGTTGTCCTCCAAGTAAGATTGTAAAACATTCCTCTCACTACCCTCTTCAGTTCTAAGCATCAAGCTCGATTGAGATATGTTCAAGGCAGTCTTTGAGTTATTTACTTAGCTATGCATTTAAGACGACTCCTCTCAGATATACCTATACACTATACTTGAACAACTCTAACTGCAGCAATAAAAAGTGAATCAGGTACTTGGAGAGGGCTCCTGCCTCCTGTGTCATTTATTTGAAATTGACTGTTCAAGTACCAGAAATAACAATAAAAATTATTCAACTAAACACTTGAAATACCATTTTTGAAATGTTATGTGTGTAACTCGTCCCACACTATCACAATAACGTGGGTGAAACATATAAGGTATTTCCTTACCATTGGTTTCCGTGTTATTTCAACTTGCTGCGAAATTCCACTCCAAGGCCGCAACGGTTTAGCGTAAACTAGGATTAGCGTTAGCCCGGTATTGAGAAGCTCCTAACTACTTCAAAGTACAGAATAACAAGAATTACAGTAATCTAGCCTATTAAAAAAAATCAAATCAAAATCATAAATTTAAGGATCAGTATACGTATTAATTTATTGTAACATCAGATAATCAGATTTCTGTAAATAATATTCAAATTACTATTATACATTCTAGTATATTATGTTTATGTTTTGTATATTGTTAACTTCTTGGGCTTCATTCTACTCAGAAAAATCAATAGTTTTTATAAACATAATAGGCCTGGGAACATTTCGTTAAAAAAAGGCGGTGGAAGATTATAGCTTTCCCATTCATGCAGAAATTGTTATAGACTCAATTTCAGTTGTAAATTGGCAAGAGTTTAAATGTGAAATTCACAATCAGTTAACATTCCGTAATTGGAATAGTTAAAAAAGTAATATTAGGAAAAACAGCAAAAAAACCTTGAAAAAGGGGTTCCAAGTTTAAAGTCTATTAGGATCCCCTAATGGACTATTTTGAATCCCCTAACTTCATGAATCATCGTTGTATAAGCCTGTATTGTCTTCAAACAATTGTTTACAACAATGTGGATGCATCCATTAACCAAAAATGACTTCAGCAGTCAGGGGATTCATTGAAATGAGATACATGAATTCAGTTAAATTTTATTAGTTGCTTAATTTTCATAGTTACATTCAACTTTCTATACTTATACTACAACTGTGTACAGCGTACAACTCTTTTCTCCTTATTGGTTTCCATACAGTTAAACCGATAAAGAATATCATGTTTGGAAGGTGACCAAACAACCTTCATCGAACAGTCTCTCGTATTCTCTATAAAAATTAAGATTCCTCAAGTTATTCAGGGCAATGAATACATTAATTCTATGACGTTATAAATCATTCTCAATGGAATCAACCAGCTATTGAATGAATACGTCCATTGATGAATTCACTCATTATCATAGATAATTCCACAATCCGGACTATTATTATGACTACTATGATTTGTCACTTCTATAACTTGTCATGCACGTAACAGTTGAAAGAGTGATCTTTTCATTCGCTGTGTAGACGTACATTGTAAATTATTCCAAAGCATCTATCTTGTTATGAAACAGATACAATTGACGCTATCAGGAAAACTGTAATGCGTTTTATTTGAAACATCCAGGGGAGAGTGTGACAGAGTTATACAATTCAATAACGAGAGACGGGGATACAATCATACTGGCTGAAGGCTACGACATTTTGGATTCGGTTAATTCATTCAGTTGGACTAAAACATTTTTGCAATATCTTTTCTCATTCAGCATTGACTATCAATGCATGAGAGAAGTAAATTATGTCAATCGACTTCCACAGACCTTGGTGTAATAGGCTTGTTTGTCGTACATTATTCACTAGCTATTCATATTTTTCCACTGTATAATATTTAGGTCGTATATATCCCTCGAGATTCACTTTTGCGGTCACTGTGACCTCAATCGGCTACTTGGCCCCTCACTAAGCAAGGCTCTATTCATTTTATCGAGTAGGCTATTGGTAAAAGAAAAAAAACAAATTAAAAAAAAAAATAAGTATGCTATAGTATAATATGAGATTATAATTTGTACAACGATGAAACCATATTGAAAAGCCAGATTATTCTTTTACAAAATGTTCCGATATTTAATAGCCTGCTGTAAAAAACAGACTCAGTAGATAAGAGTTTCAAACAAACTTTCAATTTGGAAAAGTAGAAGATTTATTTGTAGGCTGACTAATATAAGAAGAATTTATTTATTTATTAAAATTGTCACAAAACATCATTTTTGGGAATTTCCCATCTAACAGGTGACTTGTCAACTTAACTTAACATTACATTTCGTCAATAATTGTATTACAATATTACATCTTGTCAACTATATTTCATCTTAATATAATACAATTGAATTTTGTGAATTACATGTCATTCTAATATAATACAATTACGTTCAGTCAATTTCATTACGTCTCAATATAATACAATACATGTTGCATATAACAATAATATTATACCAGAAGTCTACTAAAAAATGATACAGTAGACCACCGTGTTTAATTATGAAAAAACGTGTTCTTTCTGTTCAAAGAACATTGAACACTGCTACCGAGTAGCAGGCTTTGTCAATCAAAATTCGTTTCAGTGACTTCTTGAACAATTCTAGAAAATCAGATTTAGGAATAGCATCTGGTAATCTATTAAATAATCTTATTCCTGCATATGAAGGGTTTTTCTCATATTTAGCTCGTCTGTGTATTGGGTAAGACAGCAAGTGCTGGTTACGTGTTGTGTAATTATGCCCTTCTGTACAAAATTGAAATTTATTGATATTACACTTTATAAAAACTAGCCGTTGATAAATGTAGATGGCTGGTAGTGTGAGTATCTACGATCTTTGAAAAAACAGACTTGCATGAATCCCTTTGTCTCAGCCCAAATATTACTCTTACTATCTTTTTTTGAATTAAGATAACCTTGTAGAATATATATACTAAGAATCTGTAGAATATCAATACACAATGCTCGATACCCTCATAATCATGATTGATACAAACATATCATGTTTAGCTGGTGATTGGTCACGCGGTGTGCGTGGTGTTCAGTCACGACCGCTCAAGACTGCGCTGGGATGGGTGACTGGGCTTCTGTGAGTTAATGTTATAAGCATTATTATCACTAACGCAATGGTTTGGAGCCCACCTAAAATTGAAGGTGAACGGTGTTCTCCGTAACATGGCTCAAACGGCGAGGTGGAACCAATAAAAGCCATTCGCGTATTATTATTATTATTATTACCCTCATGTAGAAGCTTTGAAATGAAAAACATAATTTGAAAAATCAAACGATAATCTCAATTTAATTAAGTTTCTATCGGTCTATCATTTTTTATGCTCAGGTTTGCTTGCTCTTGGTGATATAACATAAAATATCGATCACATTTTTGTTGATCCATTGTACTAATGATACCTACGTACTCTCTTATGCTAATATGTATTAATAATAAAAGGCAGCAATTTTTTCAAAACTTCCAAGAAAAAAAATGGATAAAGTAAAGTAATAGAAGCTCTAGTCCATCAAACTTCAGTTTTTTCTTTAATTTCCACCTGGGGCTATGGGTGTTTCATACATCTCATACCCTTTGGTATAACAATGTCATAGATTCCAAGATACAGCTAAATTTCAGTGTGACAAATTTATATTTTTGAATAAATATTATAGTTAGTATATATTTTTTCAAATTTCTTTATTGAAAATTTTTTATTTTAATGAAAGCTGTAATTTTTTCGTTTTATTAGAACGTAAATTTCATAGAAAGTTCCTTACAGAGAAGTTGTTTTTAAAAAGTACCTTTACCAATAGTACATCAAATAAATTCACATTGAAAATTTGTTGTGTAAACAATTCCGTTCTTTTAGAACTTTGCCATATAGAAGTTTTACATTTATGTTAAGAATTATTTTCGTGGAATAACCAATATCGTAATGTTAATTCATATCATTTATAGAAAGGCTATAAGAAATGTTGATAATTATTTTACTTTGGTTTTTTCTATTCCATACCGAATATTATGAATAGTGAGGGCTTGTATGAGGGCTACCTTGTCAACTGAGAATTGAGAATAATACATTACAATTGTTAGCTCCCAGTTCGTGGAATAACCAGTATGTTATTGTGGAGTTTATTCATGTTATTCTTCATGTAAAGGCTATATAAAGTTTTTATATATAATTGATTTACATAAGGTTCTTTTGATGATACCTAATTCTTAACATAACCTGTAACGTATGGTGGAACCAAATAAGTAGAAGATTTCTGTCTACATGTTTGGGTGGAACTCGTATCAATAGCTCACACGACAAATTACAATAACCAATCGTTTCTCTAAGATCGTATAATCGAGCTGAAAACACAGTTTTCCCAGTTCCTCCAGGAATCCCATGGAAAGAAAATGAATGCGACGAAGGAAAACATGCCAATAAAACGATGGAAAATTGTCGACTGTGGAAGTGGAATGGAAAGTCGGCAAATCTTTAGAAATCTGGATGGTGCAACAATATCTCATCTATAAATTCACTATCCAATGAGAAATGGGACCTTTTCTCTATCTGGACTCACGCCTTGCTCCGTAAATCGTTAAATCTTCCGTTCGAATTTCAATAAATTGCTGATGGCGTCAAAGGAGCGAGAGATTGCTTGGCTGGCCGGTCGGTTTTCTTCGGCCATAAATCAGAATTTATGGCTCTTGAGTATCAAGGCTCTGGCCGAACGCTCTAATAGCTTTATTTTTTGTTTCCAAAACTGCTATCTTGTCTGGAAATGTGTTTAAGCTGAGGAAAGCCGAGCCAACATCAGCACTCCACCGTCACATAAATATGAGTCGGCCTTTCCCTTATACATGTTGCACGTATCAAACAATATTACTTGCTATCTCCCACCTACCTACTATACTATGTTGCTGGATTACATCAACCTTCAACTCCGATAGTCATAAAACTCAGTAAAGTCGTCATTTAAAATTGGCAAATTGGTACTTCATTGAGGTTGATGACTGTAAAGTTGTCTTGAAAATTCCAAAGATGAGCTTCAAGTTTTTTACATTAGGATTTTTTTCTATGAGGACAAAAAATAAAATGAATCATGTTTTCAAATATTCCAATCTTGCCAATCTTATCTACTTGTCCAGAATATTATAGTTTAATGCAGTTTAAGTTCCAGCTATATAATAGATTTGCGAAATGTTCTGCTAATGTTCTGCTATAAAAGTAGCCGACGAGCTGTATCATCAAAAAATAAGATATTTCAAGTTATATATTTTTTTAGCGAAAATCAGTAAAACACATTCAAATATTTGATCTAAATTCATAATAAATTGTTCAAAATATATCACATTTGAACAGTTTGAAGTGAAAAAGGCCTGGAGGAGAAATATAATTATTATATTATGATGAAATAAACTCTAAACCTCATTAGGCTCATCTCATGTTCTATTTTAAACAACAAATAAAAAATGGAAGCAGAGTTATATTTTTAAGTTTTTTCTTGAAGTAATAAGTGTGTAGTTGAAAGCTGTAGCAGGAAGGCCTGATAAAAATAAAAATTGTCACACAAGATAAGAGAATCAGTAGCCTAGTCTGGTACATCTGTCGACCATGTGAAATCTTTTTTTAAAAGCTGGCCTACCGGGCGTTGAACTTACGAGCTAATTTGTAACTGGAGATGATAAAACTCTAGCTTAGAACAGATATTGTGGATTCCCAGGACTGTGAATGTTTCCCTGTAGAATAAACATGATCCGAATAAAACAAAATTAAAAACGCCAACTTTTTAATGGATATGCAATTTTTCAAATGAAATTAACTTTATATAAGCAAAACGTGGGTAATAAAGGACATTACCGTTTACCATTACATTAACAAATCCGTTTGAGAACTGAATAGAATGAGTTTTTAAAATATGTTACAAAAATTAATTAGGTTGATAAGAAGATAATAAAATACTGTACTCTCCATCAGAAAACAACAGATGGTGATCAAAATAGGTCTAGCCATAATAAATATTGGAATATAAAACTGTTTCATACTTTTTGATCTTCAACCTATAAGTCTTAAATTTTATATAGGTATCACATTTTTGAGATAAGAGTTAGTATTCCCTGTTACCTATTATAATCTAGTACTGTACTAGTGGATTAATTCGGACTTTAAAGAGCTGAGGTGGAAGACGTTCTGGAAAAATGACCTTAACAGCGAATTCATTGCGATTCTTTATAGAGTTAATGTAAAGCTGGGTTTAGACTGCGGTCTGAGACCAACTGCTGGAGACCGCGGTCTCCGACCGTCGGTTTCGATTGGTCTCTGACAGATGGTTGCAGACACTACCGATGTAGACGGCACACATTTTGCTCTGCAACTGCAACACTAGTGTCTAAATATAGAGTGGAAAGTCAGATAGATTGAACTTAAATCAGTAGCTAGAATGTCAAGTGCAGAGGAGGTTATGATTGCAGCTGCAGCATGTATAATTCTCGCCAATCGTGGAAAAAAAAGGAAATTTTGGATTCGACCTTCCCTGCAGGCAAGAAATAAATATAGCGGGAGTGATTTATTGAACGATTTAAGTAGGGATGACACAGATCCGTTGACAGGTGAATTAAGATGCGATGGAAGTGTGAAAAACTTTCTAAGAATGTCAAGCAGTGATTTTGAAATTTTAATTATCAGTAAAGGATACATTATTGGCAAAATAATGTGGCAAAAAAATAGGTGGTGACCTCCTCTACTACATTTTCTTTAAGACGTGATTGGTTGTGTTGCAGACCCAACATGGAGCGGTTGCAATTGCAACCGCTGCTGCAGACCGCTGTCTGAGACCGTCTTTGATCTTTACCGACTTCAGTTGGAAACCCAAATTCTGGTCGGAAACAAGCAAAATTGGTCTCAAACAGCCTGTCTGCAGCCAGGGTTGCAGAGTTATCGTGACGTGCGACCAACGGTCGGAGACCACGGTCTCCAAACATTGGTCTCAGACCGCAGTCTAAACGCGGCTTAAGGCTTACGTGTTGAAAACTAACTTTCACATTGCGATGCCTCTTATTTGGTTTTTTTAAATTTTGTTCTGGTTGCTGTATCCATCAAATCCTAAAAAACTCTCAAGTACAGTACAGTAGTTTGATTTGAAAAAAATGCTAGTAAACCACTTTAGTTGTCTATGTTGGAAATAACAAGAAAAACTTGTTCATGTAAACCAGCGATGTTTATTATTGTCACTGTAAGTAAAGTAACACCAATTAATTCACTTCGCGGAGTACACTGTATATTACTGCACAAAATTTAATCTGGTCTTACCACACTGTTTACTTTTCAACGTTTTCGATAGTGATCGTAGAAATACACACTACGATGTGTTACAAACAGGTATTAAGGTAATCCAGGGTCAGTACAAAGGTTAAGGTAGCTAGGGGACAGCTGATGACTCCGAAACAAGCTTTACGCTATTGCGAATAATCCTTTAGAGTACACACTTTTGCATACAATAATTACATACGTGTTTCCCAAGCTAATGAGAACCAGTTTCTGCCAGAAGAAATTGTTGGGGCAGTGATTGCGATCCAGTAGATCCGACGAAGATAAGGAAGGAAGGAAATAAGGAAAAGGAAGAAGGAAAAAATAAAGAAGAAGAAGCTGTGGATGGTCTCTGGTCACAGGACCCCTGACAGTAGCTCAGCATTATCTTGCACAAGCGTTAGCACTGCAACCGGTTTTGTGTAATTCTTACCGCTAGTTACGAACCATTGCAAGCTCAATAAACAACAGTCAGAAGCTGGAATACACGCACACTTTATGGACCCGACTTATGCGTGTTCTTTCTCCTATTAAATGATGCGAACATGCTCGTACAACCTTCTTCACTTATAAGAAACAGGGGCGACCTCTCCATCTACCCAACTTTAAACTTCATGGCGGGAGTTTTAAAAAGAATATTATCATAATTGTGGCAGTCGTTTCATATTCTATAGTTTGCACATTCCGTGTGACCTTTTAGCACAGAGCTTCCTTATTGTTCGTAAAGTGGGCTTTTATGTTTACAGCCCACAAAGCATGGTACAATGAATAATTCTGTAACCCATCAACAACTCCATTGTATCAGCTACTATTAGTACGTAATGTACTCATCTGCAGGGGTCAATTCAACATTCATAACAAAATAAGCATTGCGCATGTATCGAGCTGTGCCTCCCGGAAATTTTAACTGTTTAAGTTTGGTTGGAGAGCTTCCATAGTAGACAGTCTGCTTGAAACCTATTGGAGGACAAACTCTAAGAAACATGAATTTAAATTGAAAACGAACCCAAATTTTACCAAGCAATTTTCGCTTCTTTTTCCTCTCTAATACTCTTTGCAGCCCTCAATTCCTCTGCTTCTTGTTGAGAAAATTGAAAATTATCCAATTTCGATGTTATCATTGTAACAATCATTTTGATAGAACTATAAGCAAATGCAAGAATGAAAAGAGGATAAGTGAAATGGCTTAGAAGATAGAAACCATTCGAAATATACTAGTTATCAATACTTTCAGTGATTTTATAGGGATCCAGAGAAATTAATGAATGTGGTTCAGCAAAAGAGATCAGGGGCAACCAGAGAGAAGGGCGGTCCTAGGGAGAGGAGACTCATGGGAGTCATGCTATCGGGAAGTGATAGCCATGAGCCGTAGCAGGTATCTGTTCAATCAGATAGAGATAAGCTGCGTTCTCCTGGGCCATCTTTGTAAGGTTGAACGATTAGATTGGCCAACAAAAAATACACTGTTCTCTGCTGGAAAATCACTTCCCGGTGGTTCGGAACCCACCTAAAAATGTAGGTCCAGCTCATCAATCACCATCATCCAACTCATTACCCACGCACAGGTCTCAGACATATGTCGGCTTCATTCTAAAAATAAATGACACCCAAAAGCAAAAATTTACTGGAGAAGTAATCACAAAATAGTTTAACAAAATCCAATTTGTTGGCCTCCAAACAGCTCCTGCCCGGAGATCTTAAGTGCTGGCCTGATGTCATCTACTACCAGAAGTGTATGAGTTCAAGTTATAAGATGATTTATTCAATAAGGTATGATAGTGAGAGGTTCTCCACCGTATTCTTGATGGCCATGTTTGATACCCATAACGAATGCAACAAGTATCTAATATTATTAGTCACAAAAGAAATTCTGCAGGTTTAACAGGGTACCATAGGAAGCATCTAGGCAATTTAGGAATATAGACAAATTTTAGGAATGGAAATTTAGAATTTTTTTTAGTTAATTGTTGTGAAACAATAATTATAAAAAGTATGTTTGAGCAAAACGTTTACATGTAACAGAATATTGAATAACAATATTAGGTTAACCATCAACCTTATAATCATCTACCTATTTTGTGTAACATTTAGAACCATGAATTATTTATACAGTCCTTCCAGAAGCAACAATATCCAATTTTTAGAGCAATTACTTCAACATGGCCGGACATAGAAGATTAGCCGAGCACTTTCAACTGTTTATGGGCATATCGCCCGCATTTTACTACTTCTTCTATACAGCTACCGTACTACCGCGCAGTGAACTGAAACTTCTTGGGTGAATCCTAGGATCTCGATCGGCTTGACAAAATTGAAGATTAGAATCATTTTAGTTGTCGAAGGCTTCTGTCTTGATGAGCATGCAGTAATACTTAATTAATTTTCTTTCGCTTTCCAAAAATTGGACAACTTACGGTTGAAACAGAGGTAAACCGGTCGACGGTTTTTATAGATCTTAATGTTCTGATTGCACTATCTATATTGTTGCAATTTTTGCTAGCCGAAGACTGTCATTATTATTATTATTTAGATTATTACAACCTGGATAGTACCTACAGTGAAAATGTATTGTATTGAATGAATTATACATAAAAATCTGTTATTCTCACGTTGAAATCCAATTCCAACGTGAGAATGACAGCTCTTATACTTTAGGATTCATTAGAACACAATAAATTTGTCTTGCTTTTTCACTAAGATCTTCTGATTTCCTCAATATACAAAAATAGATTGCAGAAACATCGTCTGATGTGTAGCTGATGTATGTGAAGTTCAGCGAATTGTTGATGTCTCTATGATCACGTTTCAATTACATTTTATTGCCAACGAATTTCAAGATTTCGACCGAAAGACTGAATTTTCTTATTTCGTGGTTCCGTTAAAAATTATCCCACAATCATCCAACTTATTTTCAGCGTATGAAAACCGCAAATGGAAGGAGTAATGAAAAAACTTGCAAATTACATGTTAGAGATGGTTGAATTCATCCATTTAGTCTTGGAGTTGGCAGATTTCTCATTTAGTGTGGAATCAATTTACTCGCAGTGCGTTTAAATGTGGATGCTGAAAATTGGATGCTAAAACATTTTTCACTTCGAGTTTGTTTGTTTTCCTGCTAGTTTTTGGGCCCAAATTGAGTGGAACATGTTTTGCTTGACTTGCTTGTCTTGAATGAGATCTGAACAGCAAGTGGAAATCCTACTCAATATAATAATTTTTTTTTTTTTTTTTTTTATTTTTCATTATCTCACTTTTACATGAAAAAATCAATAATATAAGTACAGTATACAGATACAAGTATAATTTATACATATATTGTGAGAATAGTAGTAGAATAGTAAATTCAATCACCTTTATTCTGGTTTTCATCAAATTATTTTTTGTTTATTTTGTTTTTCTAGACTTCAATTATTATACAACAGTATTGTTTTATGAGGTTCAGTTGTACTTATGGCTACAATTTTTGTAATTTTCTGCTGTATGTATATTTTGTGTATATATTCCCTACCTATCAACATAATTATTGAGAAATATGATTGTTGGCGTCTTATTGATTTGATATATAATAGCATTTGATTTCTCTTTTTGCATCAGCATATGTGTTGAGATTTCTTAGGTGGTTAGGGATGTTGTTGAGGATATGTGGTACAAAGTATTCTAGTACAGCTTTTCCCATCTCTGTGTAATATTCTGATGTTCTATATTGTGAGTGTCTTGTGTTGTATCTGTTTTCAATTATTTGTCGGTAACGGTTTTCAAAATAATATTGTAGCGAATATGAAATTAGAGTGAATGGAGAGAAAGAAGGCACAGTGGTTCTTGGCGTTATCTGCTATGTAAATGTTTACTTTTAAGCAATTAATTACTCTTCTTTTGACACTTTTATGGTGTTTACTTGGTAATTTGTAGAATGTTCTAGTTGTTTGATTAGAAATTAATGGAGTCTTATCGAATATTGTGGAAAGTTCGAGTTTCCTTGATTCATTTATTTAGAAGTTGGTAGAGAAATCTAGAGATATCTCAATTATGATAAAGTATATAAATAGAGGAAGTCTCTTGTAAATGAGTTCAGTCTTGTTTGAAATTCGTCGTGATAAACAAGTGTGACAGTTAAGTAGTTCAGTTGTTGTTCTATGATGTTCTAAGTGGCAGTAGTGACAATTCCCATTAATAAAGACAGTGGAATCCCGTTGGCGCTATTACAAACCATGCAATGACAGACAGTGAAATCCCGTTGGCGCTATTACAAATCGTGCAATGAACTTTCGTTGTCTGTAGTGATAATTCTTTTACCTATTACTGTATTACGGACTTGTGCTACGTAAGTTAATTGTTCTTCTTCGACGTTTCTTTCTGAATATTATTGGACAGTTTCTTGTGCAGTTATTATTTAATATTAGATCGGCCTTTTGACATTTAGTGATTGATTTTTGTACAGTTTATTGAAAACTCATTATCAGTTGAACAATATCGTGTTATCTGTTTTTAATTGCTTATTTTTCTGTAAGAAATTACTGAACAGTGTGAGTTGTAGATTATTTGTGTTAATAAAGTGCGAGTGATAAACTTAAGTGTTGCCAGCGTTATTTTAGACATAGAACCCGTAACAATATCTTAGTAATATTATGTAGTTGTATAAGTTTCGGAAATGGAGTATTTGCAGGATATTTGTATCTAGACCCTGGAAAAGGTTTCCTCTTATTTTGTTAGTTAACTGTACAATTGGATTCAGAATATAATTTGGGGCATGACAGTTATTCCATACCTTATTTGGGATTCAACCAAGCTAAAGTACACAATACGTATGTTTTTGTGGGTAGCATTTCTCTCAATTGATAACATCTATGTGCTATATACTGTATCTCAGTTTTTTTGCTAACATCTGGAAATGTGTGTACCAATTCATGTTTGAGTCAAAATGCAGCCCCAAGTATTTAACTGAATCTGAATGTTTGATTTTTTTGCAATTACACTGATTAGGTATTGAAAAGCATTTGTAGGTGTGACTAATTATCCTATTTTTTGAATTAAATAATAATAATAATAATAAAAAAATAATAACAATAATAATAATGATAATAATAATAATAATAATAATAATAATAATGATAATAATATTTTTTTTTATAATTCACAATCTCAAATTACAATAAAATTGATACATTTTATAATTCCTTTATCATTAATTCATTTCATAATCATTAATAAAGTGAGATATTATTGAGAGAATTTTATTTCGATTTTACAGTGGCTACCCCATGAAGCTGAATTTAGCTTATATTGGGGTGTTGTTAATTAAATTGTTTAAGCTATTTAATGTTAATGTTATGTGGTGATTGATATATTTTATTGTTTTGTTTTCAATATGTAAGTAGATTGTGTTAATATTTGAATTTGTCTGGTCTATTGGTTTGAGATATAATAGTTTTTTATTTCTCTTTTTATTTCAGTGTATGTATTTAAGTTTCTTAGGTGATATATGGAATGCTGTTTAGATTGTGTGGTATGAAATATTCCGGAACTCCTTTTCCTATTTCTGTATAGTATCCTGGTATTATGTATTGTATATTTCTGGTGTTGTATCTGTTTTCATTTGTCCATCTGTATTCGTCTTCAAAATAGTGTCTCAGCAATATTGTGTATTTGAATAAGTTTCTAAAATTGAGTAGATTTAATGTGTTTGTATCTATTCAGTGGAAAAAATTTCTTCTTATTCTGTTTATTAGTTGTGCTATTGGATTTGATATATAGTTTGGTGCATGGCCGTAAACTGTTATTCCGTATCTTATTTGTGACTCAACTAGGCTGAAGTACACAGCTCGTTTCGTTTTTGGTGGTAGTGTTTCTCTTAGTTGATAGCATCTATGTGCTATACTCCTCAGCTTTTTTGTCAGCATTTGGGAGTGTGTGTGCTATTTCATATTTGAATCCAAGTGCATCCCCAGGTATTTCACTGTGTTTGAGTGTTTTATTTTTTTGCAATTGCATGTATTGGGTGAAATGAAACATTTGTAATTGTGACTAACTATTCTATTATTTGGATCGAGGGTGTTTATATTTTGTTTAGGGTTATGAAAGACAATTGTATTGGTTTTTGAGCTGTTTATATGGATGTAATTATTATGAAAATATTTTGTTATTGTGTTCACGTCTCTTTACATATTTTCGGCTGCTACTGATAAGATTCTGTTTGAATATAGTATTATGGTATCATCTGCATAGTTATATACTTTTCCTTTGAAATCGCAGTGTTTCAGATCACTTATATATAGATTGAAGAGTAATGGTGATAAAGTTTATCCCTGAATTACACCAAATTTCTGAGGCTTTGAGTTACTATTACTATTTCCAATTCTGACTATTATTTCCCTGTCTGCAAAATAGTTCTTGATGATTTCCAAATCCATTCCTGATAATCCCAATTTACCCAGTTTTTTATGAGGATTTTGTGTTGAATCGTATCGAACGCTTTGCTCAGATCTAATAATACTGCAAGGGTTGTGTTTCTCTTATCTATATCTTTGTTAATTGCATAGGAAACTTTCTCAAGTAATAGGGTTGTTGATTTTCCAGATACAAAGCCATATTGGTTTCTATTTAATAAATCATTTTGCATGGAGTAATTCATCAGTTGTTCATGAATTATGAATTCTAATAATTTCATTATAATCGATATTGCACCTATTGGTCTATAATTTTGAATATCTTTTTTCAAACCATTTTTATAAATTGGTTTTTAGAAGTGTTTTCTTCATTTTTGTTGGAATTTTCCCTGTTTTTATTATTGTATTATATAAGTGTAAAAGAATTTTTTCTAAATTTTCAAAGTTTTCTTTTATATGTTTTGGTTTGATGTTGTCAATGCCGGGTGAGGATGTTGTATTTAACTTGTTCACTATTCTCTTTAATGTATTTATCCTTGTATTTGGTAATTTGGTATAGTTGTCCTTATTATTGTGCTCAGTTCCTTTCTTATATTGTGTTCATTAGTTTCTATTAATGGTACGTGAAGTTCATTTTCTGATATGCGATAACATACGATAGACAACTTTGAACATTTAGAAAAAATTATTTTACACTTATATAATACAATAATAAAAACAGGGGTAATTCCAACAAAAATTAAGAAAACACTTCTCAACATTATTATTTATTCATTTTTTCTATTTTTGTTTTAAAATGTTCATTGAAATCCTCACATAGCTCACTTATTTCATCTTCTTTTTCCACTTTGAAATTTTCCATTATGACTGTTTGTATTGATTTCTTTTTCATATTTAGTATCTCATTGATTGTATTCCATGTCTTTTTAGCATCTCCCATATGCAAGATTATTTTATTATAGTAGTATTTACGCTTCTCCGTATTATATTAGTTAGGTCTTTCCTCTGTTTTTTATATTCTATAATAATAATAATAATAATAATAATAATAATAATAATAATAATAATAATAATAATAATAATACATTCCCATATAAATTAATCAAAATCTTGCCATAGGCCGATTTTGATTGAAAAACTCACATCAAATGTGATGGAAAAGAAAAATAATAATAATAATATCGTATGTCCTGGCTGGCTTAGGTCTGGTGTCAGAGTTCGCAGGTTCCACCTGAACAAAGTTAGGGGCCTCTGGCGAGACTGAACAATTGTGTATAGGCAGCCGGGACCAACATGCTTAACGTGTCCTCCGAAACACGGGAGTGGCCTCAGTAAAAACCTTTCGATCAGACCGGGATTGAATCCGAGTCCTTTGGATTAGCAAACCAGCGTTGAACCTACTAGGCTACGGCTACTCAAGATGATTATCAAGTATAGGAGTCTTGAAATAATGAGTTAGTCTATAAGAAGAATAATATGTGCTCAACTTGGAGTAACTCATAATTTCTTGCCAATGGTACTCTGAATCTTATGTCGCAAGCCGAATTTGATGCTGAATTTGATGCTGTAGTTATTTTTTTAAAATATGTGTAAAGGATACGTTTTGATTCCAATATGAATATACTTACTGAAATCAAGATTCACCTTTGTTTTTGAAAATAAATGAAAAAATTAAAATAAATGTAAGCGTATGGCTTTTATTGGTGCTGAGACCCTCACGATTAATTCCACCAAGTTCTACTAACTGCCAATACTTATGCCAATACATATAATTGCTTTTCCACAACTTAAATTGATAATACATATAGCATATTTTATGGTAATACATATTATGATTTAAATCGTGTTATGGGGAACATTGTGGGACTACAATAATTTTAAATAGGTTCCGAACCACCGTGTATGTGACAATAAAGCTCATAACATCAAGTAGTATAAAAACGGCCATCCTTCCAGGTGCAGTCTTGAGGGCTCGTGACTGAACATCACACACACACACACACACACACACACACACACACACACACACTGCTTACAATATATTACCTTTAATATTTCTTTATAATATAAATATATTTTTATAAAACCTGCTACTTTACGAAGAAAAATTGTGAATGCATTTACAAGATTTTTTCAATGATTCAAATTATTTTTACTACCGTATTCTATGAAAACAAAATAGATTAGTTCGTGAAAAGTTGAGTTTTGATTCAAAGGCCGCCCGGTTCGTCTGACACAACGTACAATTGTGGCTGTCGCAGTTTGAGAAGATAAGAACAGATGCTAGGTAGCTCAACGGCTCAACCAACGAAAGTAGACATAATTTGAAAGACATTTTGGGTAATTTGGTAATGGGTTGAGTCGATACCACCACCTTTTTGCATACGGATTGTGTTCTAATAATCCAGTTCGTAAACTAAATTTGAGCAAGGTGGGCCGACAATAATTACATGGATCTGTGACTGACGTGAAAAGGCCCTGAGATCAATAGGTTCAAGATGCTATGTATAGATATAATACCTGGTTATAGTAATATAGAGATTATACACAGAAAGTGACAGCTCATCACGTGTGAATGCTGTAGCCCTGCAGCGGAAAGCATCAAGGACTCTTCTTTGATGCGCTTATCAAAAGAACAGGAGAAAACATTTTTGGAATTAGAACTCAATAGAATGTTATGAAACTCTAATTCATTACAAAAAAAAGCAGCAATGTACTGTATTTCAATCTATTTTTATTTCTTATTGTTTATAATTCTCAAATTCTATCTTATTCCATCCTTATTGCTTTCTATCCATCTATTCCATTTTAAAACACTCTACTGTTTTACTCTAGTTTTGTAAGTGAAAAACTAGCAAGGTTAGAATAGTTATCTGCAGATATATTGTAGCTTGAACTTTTCCTGAAGCGACGGAAATTTCATGTCGACCGAAATTGACATAATCACCTCTATAAGTTGCATGATACTTACGACCGTAACACTTATGAGCTTTTTTATCTATCTGAGATGAATAAAACTCAGCCATAATAAGGCAAAATTTCAAATATACAGTATATATTATTTAATATTTTTGTAGATTTTTATAAAAAGCTGCTACCTCACCTGACATTTTAAAGAGAAATATTTTACTCTCCAATTAGTTTCAGCTTTTGGTGTTCTCCAGCAATTTTAATGTGGTTTATGTGTTCTTATTCTATTATGGTTCATGCGTGCTAACCATTACAGCATATTTATATAGATTGCATTTATAGGCATAATAATAATAATAATAATAATAATAATAATAATAATAATAATAATAATAATAATAATAATAATAGTCTATCACATTTTTCTGAATATCATTTCAATAAATTATTCGCTCAACGCCGAGCGTCTGCTTCCTGCACAGTGACTACAAAATTCTCTATAAAGTTTTAATCAAGCGGATGATCGAAAAACAGAGTAGTTTATCGCATGACAGATTCCGGTCCTATAATCCAATGTAATCCGAGCAGCTAATAAATTATGTTTTTGTTATGATTGGACATTGAATAATGCTACTCTCGCCCTCCCCCTCTTATTAAACCACTCCCCCCCTGCCCAGCATCCCTTTCCGCACTCGCGAGGGTGGGCTGACGTTATGCTTCCCCCACCCCCCGAACACCGGAATATTGGCAGGCCAGCTGGGCTTCTCTCATTTTAATCTGAAACTGAAAAGTGGAATCTGAATTGGGGCTGAACGTAACCAGATCACCCCTCTTGCTTTACACGGGAAAAAATAAGAGAAAAAAAACGAGAGCTACAGTAGTCTACACCCTCTTTCCTGGTTCATACCATGCTGTGAAACCCCTTAGAACACTACAACCCCAGGAAAAGGTTTTTCCTCCCGTAGCTTGACTGGAATGCTACTTAAAATAATTAGCATTTCCATTCCTTGACAACTCATTAACAGAAAACAATCATATTAAATCAACATTGATAGCATGTGAGTTGCATTATTTCCATGAAGTACGTAGATACATTATTCAAATAATCCTGAGTATTCAATTACATATTACATTGAACAGCATATTGATATTAAACACGCTTTCTTCACCTGCAGGCCTCTATTCTCATGAACATTATAGAAAAGGAGCAATATTACGCACATCAAATTTAATTTCAAAAACAGACTGAAAATAACATTTATTTTTTGAAAATTCAATTATTGATCACTAATCTCAATTTTGTTTCTATTTATCGCATTTCACAACCGGCTCTTAATAATTGTTTTGGTCTCATTTGAATTGAAAAAGTGAACAAGTAAGTGTATTTTACTATTTTCCTTCCTGGGTAAACAGATGAGAGATTTATTTTCAAAATTGAACAGGATTATATAATCTGGTTGAATTTATTATTTTATACCTGGAATTGTGTTCTTCTATTTTCAGTTTTCCAGGCCAGGTAACAATCACATAGTTTCTACATTCGAGGAAAATCTGAGATGATATTATTGAATAGATTATAGATTATAGTAGTGGGCTATGCCTGTTGTATCTTTACTTGATTGTGTTTTATGTTATGAATAAATAAATAAATGAATGAAACTTAAGTTATTGCCTTTGACTCTAATCAAACCCTGATTCTCTTCAAATAACATGTTTTGCAGGATAATAATATACATTATAAAGTGCTATTTCAATAGGAAAAAAATGAAAGCTATTTTATATGTGGTATGAATGGTTCCTACTTCCCTCCCATCAATGGATGGAAAAAGGATTATAATTTTGCAATACTTTTCCGAATTCTTTACAGCTAGGGTACTTGACAACAATACATGGAAAGGTGATAGAATGAGGGGAGCAGATAGGATGCGGGGACAAATTGGAAAAATAAAATCTATAATCATTCAGCTTAGTAATGAATATAAAAAATCTGAAACTTTATTTCTAGACATATTTTTTGTTTTTATTGAAGAATATTGTCTATGGTCAATAATTACTATAAACATAAAAATGACAGAGCCATAATTATATCGATAATTAGAACGTGTTTGTATTCTCTCGTATCACAATGACTAGAGTATGTCTTTGAAAATAAGATTGTATAAGATTGACCCAAATGTTATCATTTTTTTTTTGTTGCTGGAATCTGATGACGAACAAATTCGATCAAAAAATGTTGATTTATTTTCAAACTTGACAAGCTGCTCTCCTTGATAAGTTGTACATTGAGGAAAATTTAAAAAGTGGTACTATCAGCGGATACGACGTGCTAAAAGTCATGCTTTAATTCTTGTTTTCACAATAAAAATAGTAGACTATCTGTGCTATGTTCAGCATTCTCCAATCAATTAACAACATTCATGCTATAAGTCAATAAGTCAGTCCTTTCTCAGCTTAATAAGAGAGATAACTTGAAAAATTACTGCCTTATCAAAATCTGTTTTTGGCAGGGAAATTAATTTTACTGATAATATTTTATAGATGCATTAAAGGGCAAAAAAGGGAACACATCACCTTTAATCATCAATGCCAATTCTAATTTAATTTATTGCTTACAAGAATGCAAAAATAATATACATGATAGATGCTAAACATAGTTTACAGATAAAGATATATAATGCAATATAATAACTAAAAAAAAAAAACCAGTCAAGATACTCATCAATATTAATGTCAATTTAATTAAGTATTGACTTTCACTCTACATTTAAAGAAACGTATATTTTCGTGAAATTTTACAAAACATAGCACTGAAACTATAGTTACTGCACATAATTATACTCACTGTATATAGTTACAGTCGTTGTATGTAATCAAGTTAGGATTAAAATAATAGAAAAATGGATTTTTAAAAAAGTATTCCAAAGCTGAGTATAAATGTTTTGACAGCATTCAACAATCGAATAATAAATCAGTGAGTTATCCTTGATAATGAATGAGCATACAAATTTAAAAATACTATCCATATGCTAAACTTCGGACGGGGAGCAATCTTCATCCTCAATTTTATTGCACGGTATAAGGCAACAATTTGAGCAGCTGAAGTGAGAATTTCAAGGATTGGCGGAATTAAATTGTCCAATTTTCAGAAATATATTGCTAAAAGTTCGTTTTGTACGCTACATAAATGTCGGTTCATCTACAATGTTCTTGCACCTCATCTTTCAGTCGAAATATCAGGCATAGATAGCATAATACTGGTACGAATTTATTGGGTTTTTATGGATTCACAAGAAGTTGACGGTAGGCTTGAGTTATTTGATTCTCAAAATTGCTGTAATTGAAGTAATTTATGAATCAAGGTAGAGTCAATTTATGACTGAATTTGCGCTAAAGAGATATAAAAATAAATGTCAATGTCCTAGAAAGACCTTGGCCTCCACACTGGGCGGTAAGGAGAGAGGTAAATGGATATTTTCACAAGTTGGCGTCATACAACGATTCATAACCTGTTTGATAAGTGAACGTACCACTCGCAGCCTTCAACTCTTTCACGTGGAAAAATAATTAAGTTACAATCTGAAACCAGACTTAGTTTGAAAAAAAAACTTCCTTAAAGTACACAGCAAGATATCAAATATTTCTGTCCAAAATCGTTGCTTCTACTATCAAATATTTTTAATTATAATCAACGTTTTTGAGCTGTTCAAATACTTTTTAAATATTTTTTTCTCCTTTTTAAAAGTATTTTCTATTTGGAGATTAACACTTGAAAATTTCATTTTAATTTGAGCTTTTCTACCGAATTCTCATAGTCTAATTTTATACTGTAGAAATTATTTGTGTCTAGCAAGGTCAGAAAAAGCATGGCTTTTACAACCACCTAAATTTCTCAGCTGCCATAATTTCTCAGTGTAGTGGGAGAACAACTGAGATTTAGCTGTACACTTACTGTGATGACAGTGAAGTATTGATTGATTTCCATAAGTAATTCGGCGAATAAATAAAACAGCATTGTTAAAAACGGAATTTTGAATAACTTACAGGAATGAATAAATCGATAACAACTACGCTAATTGTATAAAATATCTGAATCAGGAATGAATCCTATTGTACAGGGATGGTCGGTGTAATAGAATAGACCTAAATCTAGTGGGTAATCCAGTGGTAGGAGCAATTAGGAAATTCATAGTTCAATTCTCGGCGCTGATTAAATATTTTTGTGTATTGGCATTCATCGATTTAAAAAAAATAAAGGCTCAAGGCAGTTGTCAATTAATGTATTCGGTAGAGAAGATCTTCAGTATAATTCAAAACATCAGAGCGAAATTGATTATATTGTAAAAATTCAAGAATTAGCATAAATTAACATGGTTGAAACATAGAACTTTTCGCTAATAGTCTCATTCATTTTACACCTAAACCAAGCATATCTTATGGAGTCGACCTTTTTACTTCTATTACTTCTTAAATACATCTATTTTATCATGTCATAGCTGGCTGCATCTTTTCAACCTCTTCTTTGCCTTAATCTTCTTCCTTTCAGCCTTGTATCCGTCGCTTTGTTGTTATTTTTTGTCTCAATATTCGTCTCTTTTCAACGCTCCTTCTCTCTCTGCGGGAGTTCCAAGCTGAGAGCGCCTGTGGAATGTCACTTGGTGTGGATCTGCAACCAGGAGGTGAAGAAGGTTCAAGATTAAACTTATTTAATTGTCTCATCTTATGAGCTTGGAAATCGTCCAATGACGTGACTTACAAGTTTTTTTCATTATTAAGTGATAAACACTCATTTTTCCTGTCAAACAGCATGGGATAATTGTTGTGGGCGAAGTCCCGGCTCTTTAATTGCACTTGAAATCGAAAGGTTATTGCTGTCATTTTCTGCATTCGAAGCAACAGCCAGCCGTATGATGGCAATTTTATGGATGCCGGTGTGATTTGATGATGTCTCTAAGCCACCAGATTAATTCGACATGCATGACAGAGTGCTATTTGTGGAAGGCAATTACTCACAAATAAGAGAAACCACAGTTTTTGATAGAAATTAACAGAATTCCAAGTGAAGAGTTATGATCATTATTTTAATCAGCTTAATTAATATTTAAAATCAATCCATTTGTTTCATTTCAAGTAAACTATAATATTCAAAGTATTTTACAAAAAAAGTTGGACTGCTGGGTGAACAATGATGATTATTATTCTTAACATTTTAATCAGCTCACATAATATTATATAATTGATGCTCGTTGCTTTTTTCTCAAACGGATGGTTATAAATTGAAGTGACCATATTTTCTCATTGGCTGAATGGTGAAAACCAATACTTTCCGATCAATACAGAGGGGTCTAATAATACTCTAGTAGGCAGTGAACAAAATAAAATAAATTATTAAAGCATTCAATTTTGCCAGATGTTGTAGTTGAATTTTCCGACACCGACTTATGGAATCATCTTCAAAATGAAAACTACCACTGACTTTCAACGAGTGTATCTATATTTTTGGGACTGCGTGTTATTTGTTGGCGTGTTAACGATTATTATGAATTATTGTTACTTATTAAGGGATAGTTACTATGAAAAATTTTGTGAAGGGGGGGGGGGAGTAGTATCGTTCAACTAGCTTCCACCGTCCCATTACATTTATGCATTCGAAAAAAGAAGCTTTGGCTTGAAAGAATTTGAATTTTGTAAAGTACTATACTGTTTTAGTTACTTTCAGTCATCTTTCTAATTATTATTCTTCAGAATTCAATGAATTTTACTTTTATTATTTCGTGTGATAATACTAATAGAATAATCTGATTCTAAGCTCTTCATAATTGGTGTATTTTTATGTAGCCTAAATGTGTAGACTATTAAAATGTTAATTTTCTTTTGAGTAGTAGTATTCTATTTTCCCGGATGTCCCTATAACTACCATGATCAATATTAGAAAAAATGGATTTTTTTTGGTTATGCTTGTAAAATATTTTATAAAATGCTTTATACTATTGTGAAGCATGTTATCAAATGAGTTATTTTGAATAAAATTGCTCATATTATTAGGTAATTAAAATTTCTCTTACTTTATATTTCCTCAACTAAACATTTCCAAGAATGCATTCACACAAGAGAAGAGGTCTGTACAGTATAAAACCAGCTTTGGTATAGAACTAGGAAATAAGTTTGATAGAGCCAACCTTCACTTCCATGGCAACATTCCAAAATAAACAGCTATTGCAATTTGATAGATTTCTCTGTGGAGCATCACATTTTTTTCGTAAATCCTAGTAGTCATCTACTTCCTTTGAAATTCTCTCAATCACCTTTCCAGACAGAAATAGTTGATTAGTGGATTGATCAGCTCTGTCAACGTTTGATTTCATACAAGAAAAACATCCGATGGTGAAAGGAAAACATTTAGTAGCCGTTACATCAAGTCGTTGACAGGCCCTTTATGTCAGTCAGTTTTAAACTTGAAATGGTAGACTCGTGATGATTATGATGTTGATGAGTAGAGAATATAAACTAGACATGCTTGCACTCACAGATTTTTGAAGAACTGTAAGTAGTGTATAGTAACTTACTACTGCTCCATTCCTCCGGAGCCGAATTTGTCGTGGTTATATGATTATGAGCTGTTAACTGATGATATGCAGTGATGTGTTGTTTTCGTTTACTCAAATGCATAGTGGTGAGAACAGGATATTGGAATTTTCGGAGCTGGTATGTAGCCCACTAATGCTCATAAGCCCGCCTCTGGTATGTAGACTACTAATGTTCCTAAGCCTCTCTACAAGCAATTACCCCTGCTCACCAAACTATTCACCAAGCAATAGGTACAGAAATCCTTATTCAGAGGATAATACTGACACTATCTAAGCTCAATATTGAAAGGAATCCTCAATGTTTATGTGGTATGAGTCCCAAATACTTAGGTATGTGATAATACAAATATTTATACTCACTTCGATAGAGTAATTGTTCAAGTGTCTGCTCCAAGAAGCATTCTCCTAGAACTAAATGATGACTGACTAAATTTAAACTGAAATTATTATAAAAGTATTCAATATACGTATTTAATGTTTATTTTACAGTTTGAAATTATTTCTTCCTGAACCTGCAAGACAATCTGAAACAATTCATTTCAACAGTGTTCTACTTTCATTATTCCTTATCGGAACTCTCAATAATAAATTAAGGATTTGGATAGGGTGGTCCTTAGTTCAGCAGTTTGTAATCTTTATTTCTTATATTTCCTTGTATATGTATGTTTCCTCAATTTTCTCTGTATATCGAGAAGACTGTATTCATTTATTATTTTTTATTTTGAATATTAATCATTTTTGGCATTTATTCCATTCAATATATGTGTCGCCAAACGTTTCAAATGAATTAATTGAGTTGAAAGCGGTTTCACCTTAAATTGGAGGCTAGACATGTTAATGGAAATGCGATACATAGCTACTACATGCTACTGCCTACAATGGTATTAGGGGTCAACTGTATTTTTATAGAAGCAAAAATATGAGATTTGTTAGCTGTTATATTTGCCCCTTAATATTGTATCAAAACAATGTGGGCTCTCCAAGAAAAATGTTTTAACTTCTGAAACCATGATTTATCTCTTGCTATGAACCAGCTCTAATCTTAATAAAACTTACGGTTTTTTTTTAATATTGCAAAAACGAAAACTAGGCCTACATATTATTTTAGGTAAACCACTGATTATGAAATGTTGCCAGCAGGTGGACCATAATAAACCTGTAAGTTTCATACTTTATTTCACTTGTTAAGTTGTTCGAGACGAATTTGGCTAATAATGTTTTATGAAACAGAAAGATGTCGAGATGCAGGCAGATGGACAGTGCAGAGGCTGGTGGTCAGACCTGTATCGAACAGTATCCAATGATCTGTGAGCCAGCACTGCCAGGTGCCTTGCAGGTGAAATGGCACCTGCCAGCAGGGCACGAGGCTTCAAACCGAAAAAATTACGTAATTTTCTATTTAGATAAGAGCCACTTCATCCCAGCCACAGGCTGTGTTGCTGATAATGATGTGATACAGTTGCTAACTATACACCAACATGGATGTTGGCTGGCCGTCAGCTACATAGCCCAACTGAAAAAGGAGGTATAGTTGGAAAAACCAGTTTCCAAACATGATGTCCTGTTGACCATTATCTAGCTCGTGTTCTTGTGATGTGATCACCACCATCTGCTCATCAGACACCATTCAGACTTATGAAATTGATAATTTATCTACGGCATCAGGATCTCACCTCTTGAGAATAAGCTTTTATTATGCTTATTATCAATAGACATTTGTAATAATAGTGATCCAGAAAAATTAATAAATCGTTCATGAAGAATCCTCACAATTTCTCGGAATGTATCATGTTTATTTACAAAAAAGTAACAATTTAAATAGGCCATCAAGATCCTTCCTCTTAAAAATAGTTGAAGTATATGATTTTTCCATTTTTTTCTCAATAAAAGTATGTTCTGTAACTCCGGTGTTCCAGCAAAATTAAGAAATTATCTAGGCCTATAACAAACAATTTCCCGGAATGTAGGTGGATATAGACATAATCATAGCATTAACATATAGCAATAATTTTTCTACTGTATTCTAGAATAGTACTGTAGTACCATAGACAAAAAGCATTCAATCATTCTTACGAATGCTTGATGTCTTTGGTAGTACTTCACAAACTTCCTTTTTTGGTGTAGGCTACTACGAGTGTATTACAATAAATAAATATATTTTGAACCATTTTAATATAGTGTAGAGACTAGTACAGTGTACTTAAGTATCACTGTTGAAACGTTCAAGTTCCTTCTATGCATATCCGTCACTAGGGTATCTAGGCACATTATTATCTGTACCCACTGAATTTATAGAAGTATTCTTGAATGCAGTGAATAATACTATTTTGTAGCTGCTATTTGTAGCATAGTGAACCAAGAACCTTCCACAGGTTCTTAGGAACACTGTTTCTCAATATTTAGAACGTGTACCTCTGGTCCAGAGAATCGAAAGAATCCTTGGGAGATTTTAGTCCACTATGAGTAGCTGGAATCGCAACTCTAGCTTATAAAAACCAACTACATTCTAGAATTCTGCTGCGAATGATTCAGATAGCTCTATTTGAGTAAAATTACAATTTACATGACTACTGACTACCTTCTTAACAATGAATGACATCACCTAAAATCACGTAAGATAGATAAAAAACATGCCCAAGACGATACGTTCTCACTGTTCTCACTATTATACTGTTTTGTACGTTTGATTACTGACATTAGTAAGAATATTTGTATAATAAGTGAATTGTGATATCCAGGTGATGCATTTACACAGAAGGGCGGAGTTAGGGCGACATAGCCCTATCTTTCTATCATAACCTACGATAGTAGGTAATGATAGATATGTAAAATTACTAGATATCATACATTGTCTTTATCAAATGATAGATACATCTGAAAGGAATAACTGATACAAATGAATAATTGTTATGATTTAATATAACTATATCTTAATAGTTCAAGATGTTGAATTCAAAAAGAAGCTAATCTCACTTGTATGAATGGATAATTGATAAAAACTATATTTGTAGCATGTGGATCTTGATTCTAAAATTATGGACGAAAGTTTGTTTGAATAGCATGACTAATCAACGATCAGAATTTAATTGAACAAAAAATACTGATAAGCGGCAATTAATCAAGAAACTTGTTGAATTTGCATTAAAATTTGCTAACGAATTATTGGCCAGTCTGAAATCAAATGTAGAAGATTATAGAGTAATTGGACTTTCATATATACTGCATGAGCAGATGTATGAATGAAAATGTCACGATAATCACCTATAGTATTAATCTATAATGCAGTATTTTATGATAATCTATAATATATAATATCGATAATCTATAATATAATATTTTAATTTTTTGTTTTGGCTTTCTGAATTCTAATGGACAAATGGTCTAAAAAATTAGTGGTAGGTCGAAAGTTCAGATATCGAAAATACTCGAGTAATAAAGGATGGGAAGAGATCTGATTACTGATTTTTTTCATATAAGTGAACGGAAGCAGTAACTACAAGTTAGCGAGTCCTCATGTCCATGATACCAGAGTTCGATCAGCAGGAAACTATTCACCCACACCTCACCTTGAAGTTTTGAAACAGACGTAACTTAAAAAAAAAAAAAAAAAAAAAATATAGATCACAAAAATTGTAAATGTTCAATTTCTAGACACGAATTAGCGAATAAGAATTAAATTAGTTTTGTGGAGTCTTATCATTTGAAAGTTTGATGTGTGGAAGTTCACCTATAGCTTCTCACTCTTCAACAATAAGAATCTCACATTTATTTACGAAGTGATCAGTACATCGTCATTGTCATTTCAAATTACAGATAAACTATTACCCTTCAACTATATAGAGCTTTACTATAGACTATAGATGGGTCCTCTCCAACCATACAAGCATTTGGAGTGCTTGCACAAAAGAGCATCCAATACTGGAGATTAATTACCAGCTCATTTATATGCTCCAACTCAGCCTATAGGTTAAAGTGCTTCAATAATGCTTATTTTAAAGTGCTAAAATGAAGCCAAGTTATCCATTTATCTATTTGCTCCAATCTGTCATACGCAGATGAGTTTGATGCCATCGAGTTTGCTACACTGTGCAATTACCCTTATGTTATATGAAGTGTGATTTATGTATCGGATTTCATCATTTAGAAGTTAATTACATGAAAGTTTCTTCAATCATAAAACCTTCATAAAACATCTATAAACCGTTCGGAATTTGTTATTGAACAAATCAGCAAGAAGTTAACAACCAAGATTTTCTTCGGTGAATCGAACGACAATAATAATTGTGGAGTAGCTTTGACAGTGAAGCCGGCGATTGCTAGGCTTGATTAGCTTATTAGCCCACTACGCCAGACACGGTCTATTACAATGTGACTCAACAGCACCAATACAATTGTGCCGGCTGAAACGTTCATTACGTGTGTGTGTGTGTGTGTGTGTGTGTTGTTACTCACTGCGTATATTAAATAAAGTTGAGTTATAGTAAAGTTCAAGGAGACAATAGATTACCGCATTCAGAGCTATCTTCTTGGGATTGTTGCCGCTGCCTGAAGAACAATGGCAGGAATTGATAGCAGGTTTTGCTGTAGATCGACTGCCGAATGTCCTTGCAGTTGGAGTTCACTAACTATATCTATACATTCTATAATACATAGATATATATTGTGTAGTGTTCGCCCGCCATTGCCAAGGCATTGTCACCCGAGGCAGCCGCTTTTTACTGCTGTGTTTCCGCGTTATTTATTGTAACGGCGGGGCGGAACACGGCCAGCGCAGATAAGGCGCGCATAACAATTGAAGTCCAGATAATACAAGCCAGCCGAACACCTCGAAACTATTCTCTGTCAGGGTCATCAGCTAATTGTCAAGTTCGATATGCTGCTTGTTTGGGTATTTATTAAATTATGCTAATTATTTTAGTAACTACGCTCCATTTCACGTTATGATATTGATACTGATGTAATGATGGAGCTCTCTTTTCATAACTTTGAAAAGCATAGACATTTTTTCTTAAGAAGCTCACGTGATTCTGTGACTTGTGCGTGGGTAATGAGGTGTATGATGTTATTAATGATGATCTGGGTACAATGGAGCTGCAGCTGGTGGAGCTGCAGTTGTAGGTGGGCTCCAAACCACCGGGTAAGTGATGATAGGGCCAATAACAGTGATTGATTGATTAATTTTGTCTAATCAGGTCTTGGAAATCCATGGCGTTCTACAGAAACATACAATAATTCAAATACATTCCTAGTTACTAAACGAAAAAGAAAAAAATATATATTTTTGAGGTATAATAATTATTTGAAGTCTGTCTTTTGATACTGGTAAAAAAACTGCTTCACAGTAGTTGGAAAATTTCTTTATATGAAATATGAAACAGTTAATACCTGCTAGTAGTTTCTGTCTCAATGAATTAGAAGCGAATAGGACAAAACATCCAATCAAAGACAATGTAATTATATTGTCTACGTAATTATATTGTCTTTGATCCAATGAATGGGATTCTATAGGCTACCTGTATTGTAGACAAGTTCTCTGGCCATTATTAGGCGCATTATAAGAAAAGTACAGTACTGTATACATCAATAAGTATCAATGTGCATTATGGGATGTATTCGATAACTTACTACATACTACATCCCTATATGGGATGTAGATAACGTACAGTGTAAGAAGGTTTTATGAATGTTTAGGAGGCTTTGTCTTCTTCAGGTAATATATTGATTGTTTCAAGTAGCTAGGTTGTCTCACGAGTGGCATGATCTTGAAGTCGGCGTTCATGCTGGATACATTTTAAGTGAAGATGTGGATTGTCCTCATTTCTTCAATTGAAAATTCTATTTCATTTTGTTCTTATCCCTTATGAACATATTGAGTTCTGTACATAGATTTGTGATCTTATTTGTTGAATATCTTTAAGCCATGAATTCAATCTTTATAAATCACTAAATCAATAACTTAAAAAAAGAAGAAAAAACAATAAAAAATAAAACCCTAAGAAAGTAGTTGAATTACTGGAAATTTAGTAAGCACTCACTACTATCAGGCTGCCCAAATCTTGTTAGCTAATCCAATCACAATGAACTCCTATCAGGCAAATATTAATTCATCCACAAATAAACCTTATTAACAGGCAGATCCCTCTTCAAGTGATCAGTTACTTTTCAGCTGACAGTGCAAATCAACTGATTAGCTGAGTTAACTAAAAATTCGGCGACTTTATTGAAGGAATTTTGTATTTTCTGCATTTTGTTCTATACCCAAGTCTCAACTTCAATAGAATTAATTAGCTTTTGCCAAATAATAAATACAATTATTCATTGGCGTGGCTGAAATATATAATTAAGCTTATCATCCAACTGTGGTGCATAGATACGTTATTCCAGTTCCCATCTTTAATTATCTCGATCTCTAATGACTTCACTAGAAACTAAACTTCCACCACATTCGAAATGGCTTGAAACCCATTTTACCAGCAACACATAAACCACACAAAAATAGTGTCAAATTTCCAGGAATGTTTCGGGAGCATAGAAGTTCTTAGAGATAGGGTCT
This sequence comes from Conomelus anceps, assembly GCA_948455865.1. Lineage (NCBI taxonomy): Eukaryota > Metazoa > Arthropoda > Insecta > Hemiptera > Delphacidae > Conomelus > Conomelus anceps. Next base: position 105,848,964 of record OX418216.1, read on the forward strand.
TGTTTATTCAACCGCCATGAGTTGTTTGAAAGAAGAGAGATCGTTTCCAAAACAGCTAGCAAAGCAGGATGAAAGCCTGAACAGCTGATCGATCAGCTGTTCATTGAATTCCAGGCGCACGGGGTTCCAAAGGAAGCTGATGCTGTCTGCTGGCCAACAATTGCCAAAACCCAGGACCGCTGTTTTCCCAATACGTCGGGGGTCCGTGCACGCACGCACATGAACACTCATTCGCATTCACGTCGGCTTCATAGCTGTCAGCACAGTGCACATCATCTGGCCTCTTCTTTCATCCCATGCCTTCCTTTCATGCCCTTATTGTCATTCATTCACCAACAGCAGAAGCTCGCAACACATTAACTATCTCACATTACCTTGATCTTGGCCCGTACTTCTACGAATCTCAACAATGCCCACGAATATCCCAAACTGTATGAATGCCATTGCCACTCACACTGATGAAGAAAAATAAACGATTCCAGAAGGTCTGCTGTGATGAATAGCAGAATGAAAAGGAATATCAATCATAGTCATCAGTTATAACATCATTAGTTCCTTTGACACTCGAATAGTTTTTGCCGATCGTTCAATCATCACTGAAATTCATTGTACGGATGTATCTCACTCACTCATAAAAGATGTGTGAACTATTTCCAACGAGCAAAGTACGTTATTCTACACAAATATTGATCTTGGTACAAAACATTATAATAGAATAATGTATTTGAAGTCATATGTGATTCTGCTGGCAAAAATATACTTGAACAAATTAAGTGAAATTTCTCCTAAAATTACTTTTTACCTATATTAAGTAACATGCATTTCTATTTAATCAAACTGATTGACAATGACGTGACTGTGGAAACTATGATATCTCATGTTTTTATAATAAAATGTGTTTGTAATGAAACGTCTCCATTAATTGTAGATACATTCCACGATATCACCATCAATAATATAGAGAAAGTTAAAAAAGATGAAAATAATTCTGTCAAAGTTATGCCAATTTGGAAAGTGAATGTTTCTCAAGATGTGTGCTTGCATGGGTGATCGAGCAGTCATTACTAGACGTTTTCTGCTCTTATCCAGTGGCTCGTAGCTAGTGTTACCATACAAAGCATGAAATATTTCTGTATTAATTGTGCGTGCATATGCTGACCCTCCCTCTCCCACGATATAAGACCCCCCCCACTACCACTGCCTCATAGTTACCTTTTTAAGATGGCAATGTTGCTACACACTCTTTGTACACTGTGCGCCTGCGTACTTGAAAATCTTTTGTATCTCATTGAATATCAAATAATCCTGACAATTCGTTTAAAAAGATCGCAGCCCTGACGTGAGCCTCAATGTCCTGACATGTCAGGACAAATCCTAACGTATGGTAACCCTACTCGGAGCACACCTTAGAAGTAAGTGCACCATGTTTTTTATTATATTAGTGAAATAGCGAGATTAAACTAACCTTCAAACCACCATTAAAAGTTATTTGAACTACCTATTTTTATAAAATAATATCCCAAATGAACCCACCATAAATATTGTTATTCAACTAATTATTTCTTATAATAAGATATCTCAAATCCTAATACGATTTGTACAATTTAGCGGATGAATCTGTACCTCTGTAATAAGCTCTTGGAGAATCTCACAGCTGTTAATCCGATCAATCGATAACACAATCAATGAATTTCCTTTCTCTCATACTTCCGATCTCAATTGAGTAGTTGTGAATTTATCGCGGTGGGGTTGGAAGAGGAGGAGGGTGGGTGCGTGCGTATCTGGCATTCTTTGAAAACATCCACTTCAGATTCCAGCTTCGTTGTGCGCCTCTCTGGCCCCGCTTTTCTCCTTGAATGAATTGGGAAGAAAACTTGAATGGCCAACCATGCGGAACATCGAGATCTTCTTTTCGATTTGTTCCTCTCTCCGTGAACGACTTCCGCTAACCTTCACCTCTGTGGCCCACCCACCCGATTCAAGAAGAGCCGAGACGAGCCGAGCAGAGTTCCATTGATATCTCCACTTCGCCGCTCAATCAATCTCAACTACTCCTCTGCCACTCTTGAGAAGTAGTGCTCCTTCACGTTCGACACTCTCAACTACCAACAACATTGTCTTCTCTGTTTTGCTACGATTGTTTGATGAGCCCATCAGCAAAAACATTCTGCTCCCCCGTAAAAAACGTGCGAAACCAACAAATTTTTCCGAAGATCGGCTTGGAAGTGTGGGAAAGCCTTTCTTTTTCTGAAAAAAGTACACAAGCATCTTATTCCACATTTTACTTGATAAATTGGGAATGAATGATATCATACTACTAAAACATAAACCAATTTTAAACCAACGAATATTTCCAAAGATGTAGCCACCTGGCTTGGTAAATGAGAATGTAGGAAATCCTTTTTTTCTGCAACAAAGATACATAAGCAACTCCTATTACAGTTTCTTCGACAAATGCAAATTTTGACTGGTATTAAATACCAAAACATGTCAGCCTTCATCGACTTCATAGACCTATTCTGAATTAAATTCACAAAAGCATTAACGTTTTAATAATTTTAAAATTATCTGGACTCTGGGCACTAAAACTAATGTACTCCATTTTACTTATTGTTGCAACGATTAACTTTATTACCAACTTGTTATAATCTTCTTCCAATCATGCATGCTCTGATTGGGAACGAACAATAAAAGAAGTTGTGATTGAGACTTTCCTTGTAATTTCTTATTTCTTCACGTACTGAAAGACTTATAACTCAGATTTGTTAAGTCAACTTGACATTGATTACATTAGGTAGAGAAAGATGGTTTCGACTGCGAATAACTTATGTCTTTCTTTATTATTACTGAGTAGCTTATCGATCACATATTATTAAAATTGATAATTAATATTTTATAGACTATATATTCATTAAAAATCAATTACCTGAATGTTGTATAGTTTTAATGCGGAGCAATCAACTAATAATTAAATGGAATTAAAATATTTTATATTCAGTATTGAGTTAGGCTATTAGTAATAATTGTAGTTGTGTTGGAAAAATGAAATAAAATCGAGAGTTCTCTTTATAGCGATAATAATAATAATAATAATTATTATTATTTTTATAATAATAGTAATAATAATAAAAATAATAATAATTCAGCGATTACACTCTTTCATTTACTATTGCAATTCATTACCCCTTCTATTGAAATGAAGGACGAAGATGAAAGGAAAAATGTTTAATCGAATTCCAAGATTATCAACACACATGCTGGTAGACGGTAGCCTCTTTTTGGAATTAAAATTTATCAGATAGGATAGTTTATCATTGAAGCAGGTAATGTAAGACCATACCTATACTAAACAAAGTGAACATAGTGTTGATCAGTTTGTCTCAACTTTAAATACAAATTTCATCTTTGTTCGTGCAACACGTTTTACCTTACTATTTCCTGTATATTGTTATTAAATCGTGAGCTAATTGAAATGCCAATGAGTGACTGGATACGAAGTGTGCATCTCAACGATTTAAGAATCTAACAGCTGTTAACAAAAGTTGATTATAAAATGGAAAAAATTTGAAATATCCACCACGTTGATATTTCACATTCATTTCGCTTATACTGTGCAATACAATATAATCTTTTTTTGGAGGATGAAGCCCACATAGGTCTGAGACCTATGTGTGGGTAATGAGTTGGATGATGGTGATTGATGAGCTGGATCTACAGTTTTAGGTGGGTTCCGAACCACCGGGAAGTGTTTTTACAGCAGAGAACAGTGTCTTTTTTGCTGGCCAATCTAATCGGTCACTCTTACAAAGAGTGCCCAGGAGGACGCAGCTTATCTCTATCTGATTGAACAGATACCTGCTACGGGTCTAGTGATAGGGAATCATCTTCAAGAACTATGCATCATTTACGAATATCGCAAAACCTTAAGATTTTTAAAGCTTTCTCAGTGCTTGAAACCTTGTCTAACATAGACTTTATATTTTGTTATATATTATATTTTCTTCCGTCGGCCTAAGAATGCAAAGGTAAAGTAAAACGTTTCGCCAAATGTACCAATGAGCAAGAGGCATTTGAAGTCAAAATTTCGTTTCATTTAGTGTATGTGTGTGAGTGTTTTAACATTAATTTATCCTTATTTCAAGTTCAATTCAGTTGATTTTTAATTTTGTTGTTTTTTCTTTTCAAAATTTAAACTGTATTTCTTTACATTGCTTTTCAAAAAATTTTTAGTTTTTTTGTTTAGTATTGTAAAGGAGGATTAAGTGCAAGAGGGAGCCGACTGCGCCCCAACTTCGCCCTTCGAGGAAAATAAAGGCAGCATTTCAATAAAAATTAATATATATTTTTCATATCAAATGTCTCGCTCACTGTTCCAGGCTTCACCATTGGCTGAGATGCCCTTGGGCTGGGGCCTTCGCAATACGCGTCGCATCTCCGAATATCTCTTCGAAAACTTTGAAAACTATGACTTTCTGTCCCTTAAATGAAACAAAAAGGAAACCGACTTCAGTCAAATGATACTCAAAAATTGAATACTCCATAGCCTCCTCTAATAGAGGAGGCTATAAATACTCACGTACTGAAAAGTTTAAAATAAAGCATTTCATTTAAACAGAAAAAATGTTTAATTTAATACAAGTAATTTTTTGAAGTTGCCGCCAAATATTTTATGAAGTTAATACGAAATTTTATTTTATATTTAAGAAATTTATGGAAAATTTTGCACCGACAACAAAAAGTTACTTGTATTCAATTTAAAAGGTTCTCAGTTAAAATGAAATGTGTTATTTTAAACTTTTTAGTACATGAGTATTTAATTTTTGAGAATCATTTTATTGAAGTCGATTTCCTTTTTGTTTCATTTAAGGGACAGAAAGTCATAGTTTTCAAAGTTAAGTTGAAACACACTGTTACAGGTTCTAATGTCTAAAATAAGGCTGGTAACACCAAAGTTCACACTTGCACTTTATTTACACAAATTAGTCTATTTACACACATTAATTGTAAGTTCAATAAAGAAAAACAAATCAACAAATGACAAGCTAATACTTATTTTCAGTAATTATTTACAAGATGTAATGAATAATTAATTACAGGCTGATCAATAATAGAAGAAACAAGAGTCCAATAAACTGTTCAATAATGTAGAAAGAAATTATAAAAAAAAGCAACTAACCATTTCAAAAAACACAATCCAATTCGTTATTTGACAGTCCCAAATAATATCACTTAACACAACGTCTTTAAACTATTAGTAAGCTGCATAAACAGTAAACACTTGTCTCTGCACTTGACACTGTCTAAAGACTGAATAAAGCACTGTTTACTCCACTGGCACTGGATTGTCTCTCTCACGAGATCTGTAACACAATCTGTCACGCAGGTTTGTAAAACTAACTCACTGGTTCACGTGGACTCCTTTATATAGCTGTTGTAGTTGTATAATTCCAAGAATTGGCGGCTTCTCGAAGCTTCAAGAATGCTCCCTTGATTGTTCAGGAAGTCTGAAGAAATCTTGAGAATTCTCGAGAAATTCAATTGAGTGAGAGAGTTGCAGACTTGAAGAATAAGTGTGACAAAGACATGTGAAGAGCAAGAGAATGTAGATCGGATGTCAAAGTCACGTCCAACCATGAAAACAATAGAACAATCTACGTAGAACAAGTGCGTAATACTGCTCCATTCGCTTTTGTAACAACACTCTATAATTCAAATAAATTTATCAAGTATGCTTTTTGTTTTTTCTTTTATCAAAAAACATGTTGGTGATGTGATGCGATACGGTAATTATTTATGGAAATGGAATCATAAGCTCGGCTTGTTTTTTTTTTTTTTTTTGAAAATTTATAATCTATTAAAACATTTATATTGGTTCAGCAATTGCGAACGATTATAATATCCAAGGATTGATTCCACCATTAATTATTATTGGCATTATTGTCCTTATTTATTGTTCTATTATGAAATACAAATTTAAAAGCATTCAGAGGCACGGCAGCATATCTGGAGACAATATAATATTAAGTTCAATCAACTGCAATTCCATTCAAGTTCCCTATTTTTCACTGAGAAGCTGAAATATTTAAATCTGTACATTCCGAAAATCAATAACTTATAAATTTCTTTCTGAACAGCTGTGGGTGTGTTGCGGGACTTTTAGTGAGACTGAAGTGAGTTTTAGTGTTTAGTGAGTCTGAATTATTCAAAATGCTTACTTTAAATAGTTGTTGTTTTCCTAAAGTTGAGGAACATGTGAAAGCACTCGCTCTGGTATTGTGAAGAATTATTGGAGAAAGGGTTATTCGACCTATCGCAAGCGAGCTTTTAATTTACAAAGGGGATTCGAACAAACTCATCTGCTCAGTTACCACTGTTTGTGTGCTGTTAGCAGATGCTGAAAATTGAATTACTCTGAGCCAACTGTCAATGCGTGACTCTTGTTGACACCCCATTTGCTGTCTGCCTTTCCATTCAATACAAGTCAGTCACCTTTATTTGAAAATTTCCAAACTGGAAGATTTCATTAGTATGTCAAATGAGAAGTGACATGAAATAGCTTATAGGAAACGAACAGCTGTTATTAATTGAAGGGAAGCTTATAATACTTGACTAAATTGAGTATGGACTTCGTTGCTTGCATTGAGGTTCAGTTCACTTGAACACCATAATTTGAAGAACAGATCAATCTAAAATTCAATAGATTTTTTTTCACATTGTATTTTTCTCAAATTGTAGATTTGATAGCAGCTCTTTGTATTATATCTTTCTTTCCAGCAATTCACTAGAATGTCGTTAGCTTATTTATTAGCTTGTAATAAAAACTGCTTATAAGCCAATAGGAGTTTCAATAAGCTTATTCAGCTTACAATAAGAGTTGCATTTTATGTCCTGTATTACGATAAAAAATTATACTAACTCCTGATACTTATTACAGTTAGATATGAAAAGTTTGAACTCATCACAACTAAATTAGAGCTGCCCAGCTCTTTCAGCCAATTTCTGTATTCTATTTCATAATCTGAACTGGAAAGATTAATCACTTGGCCGGACACTACAGCTTTTACTAGACTGCCCTAGCACATGAAATTGAATTATGAGCATAACGAAGGGGGAAGCATAAAAGTGTGTGCTCCAGCCAGGAACGCAGATAAATGACACTTAACAAATGTCACATAATCTTGTGTACTGTATAATATTAAAATAAGTTGAATAGAACTGATCAGATCATTAAAATTAATTGTATTATGATGATGAAAATGAGTGCATGAATCTGGAATTAATAGTACTGTATATTTAATTCCTTTTAGTTGTTAAAATACATGAGATCAAATACAAGTATGTACTGTATGTAATTTTCAACTTCCAAGGGTTCTTACTAGGCTAGCTAAATGAAAAACTCCCTCTTCAAAGCCTAATCAATTGATGCTTGATTAAATTACCAACATTTTCTATAATAGCCTATCAATACGATATATGCTGTGATGAGCAAGTTCTGACTGTATCTGAGAACTATATTTAGTCGCTTCACCCAGCTACCATAAACCAGGCTTGAATAAAGAGCGAAATTCTTTATGTAGCCCATTGAGTTCAATTAACATAAATCATGGGAATCGCCGTTTGCATTTTTCAGTAAAAGGTAGAGGTGCTCCAACTTCTCCAGCTCTCATCACCACAATTCCAGTTAATTTCAAAACGCATATTACAGAGAGGCGTGCGTTGTATGAATAAATATGCTACACTTCAAAGCATTGGTCAAAAGAGACAAGCAGAGAGTACAGAGTAGCAGTGGTGAATTAGAGATCGGACCCCAACCTGACGGTCAGCGGGAAGATTCGATTTTATCGGACACGTTTCAGTCGTTGCGCATTATGATCGTCATAAAGAGGGAGAATGAAGCACTGCCAATTGTGGAGGGAGCTTAGACTGATAATAGTGACTGGGGGAAGTGGAATATGCAGAGCCGAGCGGAGGCTTCTCAATGAGAGCGACCGACCCTTTTCTATCTCTGGCGGCTGCTTCTGCCTCAGCACGGATGAAAATTGCCTCATCTGGTCCAATGACATTTCATTAGAAGTCCTCCTCTTATAACAGACACGCGCAAAGATTCAAATTAAATTTCCTGATCCGATTTCGAAAGCAACTCATGTGGTCCTTCAGCGCGGCATCGCACTTTAATTTTATAAAACATGTCTGCAATACTTTAAAAAATGTCACGTGCTATTACTATCAAAAATCAAACGATTTATAATTTCATCAATTTCCAGAAAAATATTTAAAAAATATTGAAAATTGTCCGCGCAAGTGAGCACTAAAACTCATTAGAGGTGAAATTCATCGAAGAGTAATTGAATCAAATCCAACAATGCAGATTAAAAAGTAACTCCTTTTTCAATAATCGTGATATCGATGGAAATTTCCACCGATATCACTATTCAAAATATGTAGTAATGTATGTGTTCAATCGTAAATTCAAATATCTAGTTTTTGAAATAATTGAAAAAATTTGTGAAAAGCTGAATTTTTTTCATAGCTGATATCTGATGAGGAGTTCAGTTGAATTGGTTGATTACCTCAAGGTAATTTTTAAGAAAAATTGCTCCAAATTTATGTGGGAAACAAGATTGTTGAAAAAAGATTGGGAACAAAAATACACCACTACTGAAAATATGGGTTTCAACATTCTCTTTTTAAAATGTAATCCTGTTCAGAGCTTCAATGGAAATCGAGGCTTCTATAGATATTACATAAAATTGAATAAATCATTACCAATCAATGAAACAAGTCATTAAGATTCAAGCATCACCTTGATACTACTGAGGCAAGAGATTATGATTTTACATTTATCACGCTTACTGTTGCTTTATCTAATCAAAAGCCCTCATTCATAATCAGTAGCATTGAGCAGCCCCTCTCTAAACTATACTCGTGTATGAGAGCTGTCATGAGAATTTCGCAAGTAGAAACACATACAGTAGTGAGAAACTATTATAGAAACTGTCTATGCAACAATTATTATAGTGTAGTATGAAGCTTGTTTCTACATATTGTGCCATAAAGTGCGAGAAAGTGTCGGGTAGAAGAGTAGGCCTGAACTTTTTCAGAGCCAACGTCACTACAAACCAAACCACAGGCTGCTTATTTTTTCTGTTAGCCAATTCGTTTTACTCTGTTGCGCAGTAATAAATTATGTAGGTCATGGACTAACGAAATGGTTGTAAACGAACAATATGTGGCTCTTATTGCATCACTTGGCCCTTAACAGCTGACGTACAATTTTATTTTTCAACTCGTGTGAGAATTTTTTATGGCCTTGAGAAGTAAACTACTGACGATTAGGGAGAGACGTTAGGGAAGGAGAGGGTCAGCACTGAGTTGCAGCTGTCTATCACAGGGTACATGAAGAGGTGGGGTTGTTAAACAACCCCCCCTCTCATAATTTGAAGAAGGCATGCCATTGAGAGAATAGGCTATCCCACCTCAATACACCACTCATCAGCTACGCCTACCATTCCCTATCACCCTAATTACTTTCTCTTGATAATACACATTGAATGCATTCCTTCTTCCTGTCCCAACGTTCGTCAAGGGTACGAAGCCTTTGACTTCTGAACAGCTGATCGAGCCAGGCCTCCTTCTCCCTTCCCCAGGCAACAAACGAATGATTGTTCTGTTCTCCATTTCCTTCCATGTCTCCATGTGAAGGCAAAGTCATAGTTCTCTGTGTAGACTGTAGAACATAGTACAGCTACAGAACACGTAGTAATTTGTTTTTGTCAGTGTCTCTTGTCTGTTTTCACATTCCAGTACTTGGTACCGATACATACTGACAGTGTTCTAAATGTACCAGTTGTAGCTACTGTTACATTTATCTACAAAATGTACCCTACCTGTCAAATGTATCCATAAACTTAGAATACATTCGAAATAATAGTTTTAACGACGGTATCATTCAGATAATTTAGATTTGACAGAATCATGATATTCTTGAAAGCTTGCACTAATCGTGAGCAATATTTAGTTCCTCATTATGCATGACGTGGGTGGAATAATACACATGTTCATTTGTTCACGATTTATTGAAAGAAACTCAAGTATTGTGATGGCTTACTCGAAGGGGGGTCTAAATCCACCATGAATATTGTAATCCTTCATCCACTGTTTCCCACGACATGACTCAAATGGCTACGTGGAACCAGAGAGTCAGCAAGATACAATACTCAATGGGCGAACTGCCCGTGTGGTTATTTAATTCGCAGATTAATTTGTGTTAATCTAAGAATTAATGAATGTATCGTTTCCCCACTAATGGAAGACAACATTTTATCTGAATTTTTTTAAGCCTTGGGTAACACATTTTTCGAATATAATTAAGGGTTGAAAATTTTGTTCGAAGCTTTATATGAATGATGCATTTGTTCTAACTTCTGAGTGTCCAACGAATCCGATGGCCGTGAGCCTTAAATGCAATTCAATGATATAATGTCAAGTCAGTTTTCGATCCAAGAAATAAGCTCTGACCGGTATATCGTAATTCTAGTTAGATGATAATGATAACTAATCTAATGAAGTCAAATAAGGGCTTTTTACTGATTAAAGTCAATCTGCAGAATTGTTGTCACGTTCAGTTGAAATACAAGCAAGTTATACCATCAATTCATTTGGACTGCAATAGCCTGGAATGGGAAACGCTGTCCTACTTATTTAAAATGTCCCATTTTGCTATATGGGCCGATGTGCGATATGATTACTGGACCCTCCAGAGCGTTAATGCCGGTTAGTGCTTGTTGAACGGTGTAATGCGTCGAACAATACGGCCAGCAAAGTCGAATTCAGATTAAATGCTGATATCGGCTTGATTCCATTAAAAGCGGAGAACACAGGACTGCACATACACGGTTATGCTTTTGCCCGAGCCAGGATCGTGAGTCCACGGGTCCCGGCTTAATGAAATAGAGCCTATTAATACACTTATGCGTCGGGACGACAGCTTAACTGCCCTGATTCTGCCGCCTACCGAGCTAGGCTTGTACTTTGCGACACTTTGGGACTTTAGCTAGTTGCTTTGTTGAACAATACACGCTTTTTGGCTCTGCTCCAACCATTAGAACGGGCTTTCTTATTACAATAGTCTTCATCAAAACCCATAAATGTGGCTATAGAATATTCATTATAGCTTACTATTCCCATGGACGCGTGCCGTACCAAAGACAGTATTCTACCTACTCACAGTAAGGAGTTACCAACAATTATCTAATTGTATTTATCATTTAGCGTCGCTGGTCTGATAAACTCATCAAGTTCAAGATGAATAGCATATCTTTTCTACCAGAGTCCAGGGAAATACTCAGAAACAATTATTCCCTATTGTAATGATGAGAAGAAAGGTCTTCTACACTATTCAAAAATTGATAATGTTTAAAAATGTTGTTACTTCAAATTTTATTGAAAACCTAAAACAGGTGGATAAAAATTAATAAGAAATTAATGGGTTACGGAAGGTTTACTTCTCAAGCCTTGACTAATTTTCCATTTATTCTTTTAATTTTTTTTCTCCTTCTTTCTCCCATTCCTTCTCTTCTCCTTTTTCCTCTCTCTCCATTTCCCTTCTACTCTACAGTAGTTTTTTTTCACTTATCAATTTCCTACTAATCGATTCGGTGATCTATTCCGTAAAAACCAAGGTCACTTCATTCGCACTATTCTACTTCACTTTGAAATAAGTAGCCTAATTGTCGTACATTGACAAGGATCTGAGCACCTCTTGTAGAGCACATCCTGATTTCTCAATCTTATCCTTATTAAGATATTCTTTCATTGTGATGTAGTGTGATAATAATTACTAGAATATACTGATGATGTGGTGATCTGTGGATGTACTGATGGATTGAAAAAAATCAATTTACCATTTTGCGGCATGAACTTTTTGCAATTTCATAATTCTCACACATTTTTATAAAGAGCTTTTGAATTTTGGAGAAATTTTTCCAAGATACGTTGAAAGGTGATTGGTCAAACCTTTTTAACTGCTAGGCTTGTTGAATGCAATAAGTACGTGTTCACTTATTAAGATCAGCTTTTTATCATCTTGATGATTCGTCTTTCACCTTGAAAATCATTAAGATTGGATTAACCACCAATACTATACAACTCCTGATTTATTGGTTGTGGGTTGGTGGTAAGCATCGTTTGAAGATGGTGCAAGGGATAGCGGTAATTGCAGATTGCAGAAGCAGAAGCAGCATTCCCTGTAGCCATTAGCCCCTGGTAGATCGGAAATAGCAATCATTTTTGTTGGGTATCAATAATTAATTAGGTCGTACTTTGGTCGACGCTAAGACTTGATGCTAAAGGGGTGCAGGCACCGGGCATGGACTGGCTGTGTTTGTTCAAGCAGTGCGCCATGCCCCATGTTGCATGCCGCAGTGTAGTGTTGTTGAGCATATTGGAAGTGGTAGTTAAAAGCCAGCTAGAAAGTAATTATGGTGGCGATATCAAATGCCGCCGTAAATCAATAAGTACGTGGAGCCAGCTGTTCAGGTCACTTATTAAGACCGTCCATTAGAAGCTTGTGAGGGAGTCGATGAGGGGGTGGACACAGGGCAGCCCCAAACTGCTAAAAGGGGTAGCAACGATTTTGGGGCTCTCAGACGTGCGCTGCTCAGGACCTAACCCACCCTTTCGTGCGCTTCTCACCCCCCCCCCCCCCTACCTAAATACTGGATAAGGGCCAAACTGTTATTAGCGAACCGTGCTCTTGTTCAGTTGTGAGACACTAACAAACATAAATACGAGACATACCTGCTTCTGCGTCATACAGGAATTCCCTGAGCTCTCCTTCAGCCTATCTTATTTTCCCCCTCCTTCTTCTTCTTCATCATCTAAATAATCTCCTACTCTTATTTATTTCATCTTCTTTTCATTCTTCTTCTTCTTCTTCTTCTTCTTTTCCTCCGTTTTCTCCTTCTTCTCCTCTTATTTTTCCCCTTATCAATTTTCTTTCCTTTCTCCATTTTCTTCGGTGTTCTCCTCTCTCTGCTTCTTCTTACATTACTTCTACTTTCTTTCTTCCTTTTTCTCTGATACAATTTTTCTTTTTTCCTTCTTTTCCTCACTTCTTACGCCTCTTTTGCTTTTAATTTTCTTCTTACGTCAACATTTTTTTAATTCCTTCTCCTACATCTCTTCTCCTTATTTTCTTCTTCGTCCTTTCCTATTTTTCCTCCTTATTTTCGTCGTTTACTTCTTCTTCCCTCCTCTTCTTTCTATTCCATTCTCCAATTTCTTTTCTTTCTCTACGTCAACATATTTTCTTATCAAATGTCTCGCTCACTGTTCCAAGCTTCACCCTTGGCCGAGATGCCCCTGGGGCCTCCTAAATACGCGTCCCATCTCCGAATTTCTCGTCTTTCTTTTCTGGTTATCCTGTCGTCCATCCGACATTATTTGTCTATCCCCTCTCATCCATTATTCCATGTCACTTATTACTTTTGTACTCTGTCATGCACCAGCTCTCTTTCTCCAATGTTTATTACTAGAATGCAAGGGTGAAGCATATTTCTTGTTTTCACATATTTCCGCCTTTCCCCCTCGACAAATGTTGACATAAAGTGCAATCTCTTGCGGAATGAAAACGTCAGCTTGATGCTTCCTCGCGTTATATCCGATAGAATTCGTGAGCAGTACAGTTGTTAAATTCTGTATAACGATATAGATTACACAGGCAAAACATTCGTCCTGGTTATTCTAGAAAGGCTTTTTTTTTAATAAAAAGCAGTCGTACGTAGATTGCAATGTCGACGGATAAATATTCTTCAAATATTCTTCACGTAGAATATTTTGTTGTTTGGAAGAAATTGAACTGTATATGGGAATGAGGAGGAAACTTCTCCCATGCGCTGGTAATCGTTACTTCTCACGTTCGTAGAAATTATTGCCGTTGGCTAGGCTGTTGTTGAGTGTCGGAGGACTCTGCCCTCGGAGGCGGCTGGACTCTGTTGGCAACGATCTTGGGGGCGCTGAGGCGGCGGAGGTTTCGTGCCCGCACCTTCGGCCACAGCGGTGCCGGCCAAGCCTTTAGTTTTCAGGAGGCGGCGCCGAGTGCTGGTACAGGACTGGCCACCAAACACTGGCCAATCTTCGGGGGCGACGTGTATTCTTGTGGATATGAAGCCACCACTCAGCCTGCTGCCTCTTCCCCAAATGAGGGGTTGGGTGCTAAAAGAACACAATGCTTTCACCTCAATCTTCACCAAATGTTGGCTTACAGCTCCCCAAACAGCCATCACAAATGAGCTAGGCCAGTTCGTGTGTGTTCATGAACTTAAAACTGAGCTGAAATTAACTGAAACTTGGCTGAACTCGAGCTGAACTAGCTCATTACAATGTTACCGTTGGAATTTATCACTATTCTTCTAAATAGACTATGAGACTATGCTTCGTATATATCTTTCGAAGTAAAATACACAAATATTCCAACTTATTGTGACATTATTCATTGGCTATAAATGATTATCAATAATTGAGATAATTGCAGAATCATTCGGATTGAAAAAAAAAACATAATTAAATTTATTATACACCAGGTAGTTTCATGGAGTGAAAACCACTTGATGAATGAGTCCTATTGCTATGCACTGTTTAACCTATGATTGAAGAAATAATAATGAATCAAATTTATTTTCTTTTTAGTAACAATAAAATTACTCAAGTTTATTTTCTTCTTCATTAAAGTTACAAAAACAAGAGTCTTCATTTTTCTGCAAAATGTAGGTGTAAATGGGGTTGAACTGAAATGGTTTGAATCATATCTTATTGGGAGAAAACAATGTGTAGAACTAACTACAGTAGTTGGTAATAGTATAGTGAAGAATAAATCTAATAAATTAGAGGTGCAAGCTGGAGTGCCTCAGGGGTCAATACTAGGTCCATTGCTTTTTTTGTTATATGTCAACCGTTTACCTAAAGAATTAATTAGTGGTAGAGCCCTCTTATTTGCTGATGATACATCACTCATTTTCAGCAATTCCATTCTAGATAATTTAGAAATAAGTGCCCATATAGGTGTGCAGTCCATTGTCCAATTTTTAAACCAGTTGAAATTAACTATAAATAGTAAAAAATGCCAATACCTTCAATTCAAAAACAAACATAATTTAAATGAAGATAGGGCTATAAACGTGTTTGTAAACGATAATCAATTAGACCAGGAAGAAAAAATTGCATTTCTAGGAGTTACGTTGGATAGACGATTGACCTGGACTCCATACATTGAGAAAATATGTAGTAAAATTTCATCTGGGGTATTTGTCCTGCGACAGCTCGCTGGATTGAATGACAAAAAGTTACTTTTTACAGCTTACCATGGGCTCTTACTGTCACATATTAGGTATGCTATCTTAGTATGGGGTAATTCATCAAAACAAAATCTTGATAGGGTGTTTAAGATCCAAAAGAAAGCGGTTAGGTGTATAGAAAGAGTAAATAGATTAGATTCATGTAGGCCGTTGTTCAAGAGACTTGGTCTCCTAACTGTACCCTGCTTATATGTGTATGAAGCTACTTTATATGTAAAAACGAATGATATTAACCAAAATCTTGATGTACATGATTATAATACAAGAAGCCGAGGAGATTATCACTTGGTGAGTCACAATAGTAGCCTATTCAAACAAAAACCTAGTTATATTGGTAGGAAATTCTACAACAAGCTACCGCAGTTTTTGAAGAGTCTTGAAAATATAGAAATATTTAAAAATCAATTGAAGAAATATTTAGTTGATAAAGCTTTTTATAGTGTACAAGAGTTCCTTTCACATCAAAATTAAGCCTCACCTCAACTAATTGAAGTAATTATGGTATCTAGTGTATAATATTGTTGATCTGACTTGTCTTATACTCCTTAACTGGAGTCTCCAAGACGTAATCTACAAAAAAAAAAAAAAAAAAAAAAAAAAATCCCTTGAAAACAATTGCGCAGAGAAAACTGTTATAACATAACATTTAATTCCATACTCATGCATTCATATCCTACTATATAAATCGTATTCTATGATAAATTATAATGTGATATACTCCCACATTGAAGAAGAACAAATAAAATGTTACACCAATAAAATTTTTTTTTTGTCTATATTCCAATGCAATAGAATGTTGAGTATGGTTTTTATTACATACTGCCTTGCATAGCCTATTTATAAGTATCCAACCAACACAGTGAAATAGCTCATACTACATTGTATGAGCTCAATTGACTTTACTACTCAAAACTGGCTATAAATGTGGTTTCTGTGCACATTAAGTCACCTCAAATCACTACAGCAATAAATTGAAGATTACTCCAAGGCTGGTGTGATGAGGTATTGAGCAAACGAGGACCTCCTGACTACGGACTGCAGATGAGAAGCCCCAAGTAGGCTGCAATCCAATCCAATCCAATCCAATTTCACCACACGAGCCCCAGTCATCATCGGTAGATGATAAAATTGTCCGAAGTGTGGATGTGTTGGCAATATGAAGGCTTTCAATTTATTTCTAATAAAAGACCGGTCCTGTATCTTGAACTTTACGTCTTCTTCTGTCCGTTTTATGTGCTCATATAATTGTGTGCGTAACGAGTGCAGGATTTCATCTTCAGCAAGTCCACACCGCGCCTTCGTGCTACGTGCTCTGCCCATGCGGCTAAAGGTCATTTCTAATTTAATATATTTTTTCAGTAACGACTCGGCAAGGACAACAGTTGTGTCTGACAGTCATTTATAGCTTGAATTTAATTTAATGTCCTTAGAAAGTAATAAGATGAGCCTTAAACGCTTTAAATCAATCAGCTGTACAAAATGAAATAATATATGATTTCCACTCAGCGACTTGCTCTTTTTACTAGTCAACATGTACTTGTAAAATAATAATAACAGTATTAAAATTACTTTTACGTTCTAATTTATGAGGTGAATTAGGAGAGATTAATTGGGGCTATTCAAGTTGACCATTTTTTCTTTAATTGTGATTGTGAAGTTTTATGGATGTAGATCTCCATAAATAATATTGTGGACACAATGCCCTAGCAGCGAAGTAGTGGAAACGGCAAAACTTCAATTATCTTTATCAGTTGGGAAGAATGAAATAAAAAATATTTTTATTTACGATAAACTATTACAATTGCATCCGCAGTGGTGTAATCGGTTATGGCTAGAACACGGTTAGACTCTGACTGAAAGCTATACCCGCGGTCACGATTGCCGTTCAGCCTGTCATATTAATCATTCACCTCATTATCCACGCACACGCAGTCTTAGACTCATGTTGGCTTTTTTTTTTTTTGGGGATGAAGCCCACATAGGTCTGAGACCTGTGCGTGGGTAATGAGTTGGATGATGGTGAATGATGAGTTGGACCTACATTTTTAGGTGGGTTCCGAACCACCGGGAAGTGATTTTACAGCAGAGAAGATTTTACAGCAGATTTTACAGCTTCATGGAACAGAATAACAAAAAAAAAGCAATGTGGTTAGAATATGAACAAATGTATTGTCCAAAAACCAATTGAAACAGCATTAATATTGCCAATATTGATTGAATTTCAGATCAACTAGTTTAATACACTAAACCAAGATATAATTCTATCATTTTATAACTCATTCTATCCGGTGTATTACTGCAACTACTGCATTTCACAATATAACTACCACTGAGTTTAATGATTCAATTTATTCACTATCAACTGCAATTGGAACAATTAATAGATCTATCAACTGCATCCATGAAAAAACTGTTTTTCCATGTGGGAATTTCAATTTCCCAACCAGTCCGTCAAATTAAGTTTTTTTTACGAATGGATATTTATGAGACTAAGGATAGTAATAAAACTTTCTGAATGGTGCGCCTATTGATGCTCCTAAGTCGTGTTTAGTATCTTCAAATTCCTTACTCCATCAATCATAATTATTCATGATATTTTTTTTATCATAATCCATCTCTTGACCTCTTCGATTTTAGTGTTCTAGTCGCTCTTCGTCATTCATACTTTACTGTGAAATCTGTTGAAAAATAATTATTTTTGGAAACCCAGTGTCTTTCAGAGCGATAGAGTAATAACGCCCTGCTGGCTAGTATCAGTAAAATCAGAGTTACAAAATTTGAGTTACTGTTCTCATTTTAATATCAGAAATGTTTAACAAATAATTTTTGAGGAGCCTTTTTTTCAAGTGCTGATTCCATAAAAGTCCTAAAGTGCATACCACCAATAAATCAATAGGTGGATGCAATATTTCAAGGTAGCGTTCATTTGTATTACTAAGTGAAAAGTTTTCGAGGATCAGATTTTTCAAGAACTTTTCAAGCCACTCAGAGTGGCTTACAAAAGAATAGCATCCTTCTTCACCATTCAACATGGACAACCATTGAAACCTGTGTGTCGTAATGAGGTAGCTAGTGAATTCCATCAATACTGGGAGTTCCTCGGACACTTCTGTCAATGGTAGACAATGATGTAGCCCTCTCTCATTCATGAATTTCAGACACCTAAAGTATTCTTCAAAAAGGGGAAATGACCAGAGGAGGCTCTTTGTATGAGCCTTTCATTTTCTGTCCCTGTCTTCCCAGTCAGCAATAAATGTCCTCATCTGGTTTGAACAGGTGCTTTCAGAACAGCCCTTATGAATATTTCATTCTTTGGTACTCATTCGACTCAACAACCGTTGACGAAAAAAGAGAAACTGTTTTCGGATTTCGGAATACAAAAAACAATATTTGAATTTCTTTCATGGAAACGTATATACTAGGACGTAACACAAATAACCAAGTATGTGCTTTACAAATATAATTCTTAAAGCTGATGAGTAACATTATGAATATTCATAATATTCACTCAATGACATAGTATAAAACTTATTAAACAGGCAAGATTTGTACATAGAGATTTTTTGTGTCTATATGAGAGACATGTCGAATCTAATGTCCGTTTTTTATACAGTTTTTCTTACAATCTCGTTCTTCATCGGCACTATCGAGTACTTCACTATATTATGTACTTACTACAACTCTAATATAATTTATAGTATGAGGTTTCTCAGTATTCGAATTTTATTTTATGGAATCATAGGCCTATAGCAAAAATATTCCCTTCACTAATATAGAAGTTTTCAAATACCAAAAATGTAAAAAGAAAATGTGGTAAAAGCCTACTCTCAATGCGATCAGAGCAAATAATATTCTCAATTTATCATTTTCTGTAATTTTCTGATCAAATATTCTGTTAGATTCCAATGCAGTTGGTAATCAAGTAGATTCAACCATTAAACGTAAAACGTGAACCATGTCAAAGTAGGAAACAAATAGGATATAAGTTTCTTCCTATCGAAATAAACTGATATTCTATTACATTCATAAGGATGCTTGCTTGATGATTCATTTTTCAAAGGGAGGTATTTCCTTTCTAATAATAGAAAGGATTTATTGTATCAATAAAAAATATCAAAAAGATGGTCAGTTGTGCATAGTTCCTAATGAAGTAGTATTCAGAGAACTTGAGCCCATCACGGACACCATGAGAAAAAAGAATATCTTTTAGTCATATAATAAGGACACCAGACTCTAGGGCTCTAGGCTATCAAAGAAAATCATGGAGAAACTATGGAATGTGAAGCAGCAATATTAATGGATTAAGGAAATTGGAGAGAATATGAATGAACTTGTAATAACACTGGATGATTTGAAAAATAGAATACGAAATATTAAAAAACCTAAAGACATAAAGATAAGATTAGTAGACAAACGACAGACAATACAAACGATTCTCAGTGATGAGGACGACAAAGGAGATCAGATGGAATGCGAAACTACTAGGCGGCTAGGAAAGAAGACAAGACATGATTGACTGAAGTGATCCAATGCGGCCGTAAAATCAAAATAATAATAATAATAATTTTTTTTTATTTTTTTTTTTTATCAATTCACAATCTAAAATTACAATAAAATTGATATATTTTGCAATTCCTATAACATTAATTCATTTCATAATCATTAATAAAGTGAGATATTATTGGAATAATAATAATAATAATAATAATAATAATAATAATAATAGTAATAAATAATAATAATAGTAATAAAAGAAAGGTTTAGTATATAATACCTAAACACTGTTTTAAGAATATGGAGTTACGTAGTAAGAAAATCCTTCATAGGTCATTTTTATTAAGTTTTTATCGATCAATTTATTACAAAGATATAGGAGTTATTCTAAATGGTAAAAATGGAATGTCAAATGTTCTCTACAAGGTTCAAATTAATTTAATGAGATTGAGAAACTTGTTATAAAAATGTTAAATTTATTAGTCCTTTGAATGTATGCACTTGGTACTTTTACTTTTAATATTGTCCAAATGAGGAAAACCATTTTTTCCACGTGGAGAAGTTCATGACTTCATGAACTCAGAGAAGTCCCCAGTGGAGCCAAACTAATGTCAAATTGAATCAAAAGTGAGAAAATTGAGTTTATGTTGTCACTGGAACGTTTCAGCTTAAACTAGAAATAATATTGGGCTCTTTGAAATACTGACATCTCAAGGTGTTTCAAATGGAGAGATGGCATGAATTATATTGTATGGAGTTTACGAGCATTCTGGAGCAATAAAATGGAGTGGTTGAGTATGCATTCGAGATGTGCGTTGTCAAATAAACTGGAAGTTGTGACAATGTGAATCTAATTTCCAGGTTGGAATTGAATTAGCCTTTTTCGCCTCCTTAAAACTCTCAAGAGGGAAAATGCATTCTTGCGAGAGAGTTAAATGTACTTCTCTATATTCATGGACAACCTGCCAAACCTCTAAACAATTTACAACAGTAACTTTGAGGAAATAAATACTTGACAATCATCAATATCAATTAATATTAACCAATCATTTATAATATTACTACTACTACTACTACTCAGTTGCGGCTCAGCACTCGAGCCGAGTAGACGTGTTTTGTCGAGCTCCGTTGATGTAATTGTTTATCGGCTGTTGCCGGTCGGTACTTGTGTCAGTGGAGTCATTGTTAAGTAGTGAAAAGTATTTTTTTCTATCTTCTATGAACGCTCTCACTTTTTAAACTGTATTCAACCTGTAGAAAGATGAAGTGCAAGCGATGTGATAAATCTCTTCCCAAGGATGGAAATTTTGTTTCTTGTTGGGTTTGTGCAGAAGGTTTGCATTATTCTTGTTCTGGCTTGTCAGAACAGTCTTATATTCGCATGTCTAAATCAAAGCGTGGTCAATGGAAGTGCTTAAGTTGTAGAGAATCTGCTTCAACATCGGAGGCTGTACAATCGGAGGAAGAATCGGAGGACTCTGAGGTGAAACAATTGTTGCAAGTGATTAATGACAAACTAGATACAAACAAAACTTCTGTCGATGAGTTAAAAAGGGACGTTCAAGGACTGTCAAATTTTTATGAAGATCTGAAAAGTTTAATTTCAGAGCTTCAAAAAGAAAATCGTGAATTAAAAGACAAACTGAACACTGTAATCGATGAAAATAGAGCTAAAGATAAGAAAATAGAAGTAGGTAATAAGGCCGATTCTGATGCGGCCAATCAGAAGACAGGGGGGCGTGGCCACCCCCCTTCCCCCTCCCCCAGGTCAGACATTTTGTAAACACCCACCCCTTCCCCCTGTCGCAGTCAGCCATTTTGTTTTTAAGGTCACATACCCCCCTTCCCTATGTGCCCCCACTTTATTCCCAATAGATTAAAGGGGGACCCCCCGCAAGCACCAATGAGAGAGGACCTATCCCCCCTGACCCCACCTCTCACAGAAGGTTCCCAATAAATATAGAACATACAGCTTTATATCTATATATACATGCTTGCAATTGTATATCTATATATACCTGCTTGCAATTACTATATCTATATTTGCAATAGCATCAGCCCCCCCGCCGCCAGATTTAGCTATTAATTGCATCTGCACACTTGCCACCTCCTGCTGTGATTCTCAAAGCCCTCTCTTTCACACGTGCAGTGTTAATATACCCCCCTGCCCCCCAGCCCCGGACAGTGCTTCAGATATTAATAACACTTCCGCCCCCTGCTGTGAAAAAAACTATTTCATAACGTTTAAAAGCAGAGCACGTGCACAAGTTTTTTTTTTATGTGACTCATTAAGCTGTGGAATAATAATCCTCTCTCTCTTTCTTTTTGAAAGAGAGGTTATTTCTACAATACCCCATGCTGTTTGCTCAATTAATCCGACCCCCACTTTCTCTCTCAGGTCATTAACCTTTGCATGAATAATCCTGTCTGTGTGTGAGAGAGAGGCTTTCTCTCTCACTCTCTCAGCTCATTCATTAGCCTCGGTTGAAAATTCAAATATGCTTTGCAATAATATTAAACTCATCTATAGCTATGCCAATAAGTAAACTGAATGACCGAAACATGGTATTATTGAATCACGTGCACTACCTTTTGAATCTCGTGCACATGCACTCTTGATGTGAGGTGTGCAAGTGAAACTGGATCCTCCAATAGATTCATAGGCACCTGCTATTAGTAACACGGTTTCTAGGCAAACCCAACACACATAATCGCATTTAGCATCATTAAATGTTGTTAGACACAAATAGGTGTAGAATGCTGGTGTACTTTTTCAGCTCATTAACCTTTGCATGAATAAACATGCCACGTTCTGTTGGTTTCCCCCTCATGATTAAAATTTTTTACATTTTTTATCCGCTAAATCATATAGAGCATCCCAAAGTTCGTTTGTATCTGAAATAATTTGTATTGGGGAATTGTTAGAACACCCATAGTGCAAATGTCCCTCCTCACTTATAACTATATCTAGGAGATCATATATTTCAGATAAAATAGGATAGCAGAAATTCTCAGTTTTTGTTGCAGACAAAGTTCCATCATCTGCCTCGGTTGAAAATTTAATATTCTTTGCAATAATATCAAACTCGCTTACTGAAATTGCCATCAGTAAACGGGATAGTTTTTTAAATTTTGTATAGCTGTAGCACCGCATCCTTCCTCTATGATAGTTAAACACATACTGAATGACCGGCGGTTTGTTAGTTAGAAAAAGCCTCCAAAGGAACGTCAACCTCACCGCCTTATTGGAGGTCACTCTTTTTTTTATTTGGGTAAAAAGAGGTTCGCACAGGGCTAGGTCACATAAACCTGTGCTATGGAGAAAAACCCATTGTAAAAATTTACATTTCTTTCAACTCTACTTGTCCGTTCTCATGTTCGCATATTAATACAAAATTTCTCTTGTTAAAATCTGTCAAGTTCTCATTATTTAATACGCTTTTAAATTTATCACATAGTAATAAATCGAAATAAGAGTCTCCCTCACTGTCGGGATCGTCGAGATTTAGTAACACTCTGCCTGTACCATAGACTATGGCGTTTTCAACGGTTAGATATGAACCGAGAGGTACTGATTCTAGAGGCAACACCTCACGCGCCAAAGCATTAAATGCAGCCATGTTGAAACGTCTCATCTTTCCTAATGATTCAAGTTTCTCAATTTCACTCCTTTTATGCATTCTCCCCACCGCTGTTTGCGCAAGCGCAGTTTGTAGCTTCTTCCTCAATTTGTAATAATTTTTTAACGCAAAGCCTATGCGGCCTGTACCAGGATAAATAATTGTTAATATCACTCAAATTTACACTGTTTAAAAAAATTTGTTTCAACTGTCTCGCAAGTCCAATGTTTTCACGAGTAGAATTTCTAATGGCATCCTCACACAAATCAAACCACTGCAGATATTCTCGTAATTTGTTCTCTAATTCTTTATCCGCACACATCCACTTCTGAGGATCCATTATCTACAACTAATTATTTATACAGCGGGATTAATACCGAAAAATTGATAGGTTTCCTACCAACTCCCACGCTACAAATTCTCACTTTGTGTGATTCCAACTCATAACCACAGTAAACACATACGACCTTTTTTCCATCATAGTAAAATCCTTGTCTCGCATAATTTCTTTTGCTTGTTCTACTATAAAAAGCACAATTCCTCATACTTTTCATTCGATTATTTTCACAAGTATAATCCCCCTCCTCTCCTATCTTTGGAAGCGTGTTAGATGTTAATAGTTGCAAATAATGTTGTGCACTTATTAGAGCGCACCTCCCACCTTCTACATTTTTGTGTATGTTACAAACCTCAAAACACCACGTATCTTTAAACTTTGTGAAATTAGGTTTCGCGTAATATTCCGGTATGCAACGTACATCATTATGATACTTTTTCAAAAATGCCGCTTTTTCTGTTCCCTTTGTAAAAATGCAATCATACGCGCCGAGATATCCTCTTATCAATGAATCTGTAAACTCCGTCTCCCCCTCATCCCATAATATTTTATGATAATGTTGTTCTAACCAGGTAGCCTCGCGAAACATTTTCCAGCTCAAAGTAGATTTCGGAAAAGGCGGTTTAAAGTGTAGTACTACATAATTACCAGCCCGATCAACCAGCGCGAATTCTTTTAAAATTATTTGATTATTATCTCCCTTAAACCAGTGTAGATCCGCAACGGCAAAATTCTTCTTCTTCTTTTCTTCCATCTCACACTGTATTCCCACTGTACGTGTTTTTCCCTCTTCACTAGCCTCAAAATCTCCAATCGCCTCTTGAAACAGCGAAGAAGTCGACATGTTGCTCTCTCACACACGCCCACACGAATGATAAATTATTTTTTACATTTCACCTTTTAAACATCCCCCTACCGGCAATTTATTGTACTTCTCTAACTAATGAGGTTAAAGGCGTGTATTCCATTATTGAATCGCTTATAAGAATACAATATGCCGAAGTCGAGTTTGGTAGTTCTTTACTAAATTCCATATCTAATCTTATATCTGTGGATGTTTTCAAATGATCAGATTGGTGCGAACAGTCAATCACAATTATTGGTGATTTTTCGCAAAATGCTTTAAAATCAATTGCGTTCCCATGTTCTGCATTTATAGTGCGATTATAGTAACTCGGCGCGAAATCTAGATACATACGATACATTATCTGCTTATTCCCCAACAAATTATCATAGGGATAATATTGACTGTTTAGAAATAATTTAACGTTATACAACTCGCACGAATCAAAATCAGACATTGATTTATTAATAGCATTTTTCCGAGCCGTTTGAAAGGCTAAAATTACATAGCGTGGAACATCTAAATGCGACGATGTTTTTATTGCCCACGAATGAATTCTCGATGTTGCCATGTTTGGAAATTCGTGAATCTCCCATCTTCTAAACGCAAGTTTTAAAGGGCGATCAGAATCGAGTAATTTCAAAAATTTCAACCTTACGTGATCTTCCAAATGGATGTACGGAATTTTCCACTGTAGTTTATCAATTGTTAAAGAAACATTTGTTCCTGTAGCCGATTCAACGCAGTTTAGATCCGACGCACTTCTCAATAATACAAGCTCTTGTTTCAAGTTTAAAATTATTCGTTGAAAATCTTCGAAAAATGGTAACAAAAGTTTCAGCGGTACGCAAAAAATGAATTTATTATCCGTCAACTTATATCCGTCTCTATCAAATCCTGCCAATTGGTATGTATTTGTATCGAAAACATTTTTCAAAAGCAATCCTTTAATTGTAGACGTAATTCCGACAAGTCTCGATTTCGCTACTTGCTGTCCCGCCAATTCATAACGTATCTCATCAAACAGATGGCCCACCGCGTTGCTGACAAGTTTATATTCGGCATGCACTGGCGGATCCTCGGGTTTCGCACCAGGCTTTGTACATTTAACACTCCCCTCAATAAATAGAAAGGATTTACAAGGCAGTGTGTATATATCCTGCTGATTTACAGGAAGCCTTACTTCATCCGAATTACCTAGTTTCTGTCCAGAATATGTTGTGTGCGTGTGAAATTCGTACTTAGTAATATCAGAGTAAAATTGAATTTGACTATCGACATCTAGAATTTCACTTATTGCGGCTCCCGACATTTTTCCAATTAACTATAAATCCCAATTTTTCTAGTATTCTCGCGTTTTTAGCTGTTAATCTGTTTTTCGGCGTTAACATAGGTGTTAACGCTACTGAGCTTAAACTCCTACTGACGCTTTCTCTGTTCTCATCTCGACGCATAGGTACGGCATTGAATACAATAAAACCCATCTTCTAACTTTTCTCACGAATATGTAACCTCACAGTTATACTATCCCCTCGAAAATCGATAAGTGATCCGTCTTGATCGGTTACCGTCACATTAATAAACTGAATTCTGCGCGTATTGAGAGGTACATATATAATTTCTGTGGGCGTTTCATTAATCAAATAACCGGGCGGTACCCTCGGCAGAAATTCGTAAATAATATGCTTTTCATCTCCGTTAGCGAAGCTTCCACATGCTAAATTACACGACACCACGATTGTATTAATATGACTGATCGAGACTAAATGATTTGAATAATGCCATGTATTTGCTTCGAGTAGAAGTTTATCAAACCCAAGTGTCTTACCAATTGAATCGTCAAAAGTTAAATCTACTGGTTTATCGGAATAAATTCCAACTTTCATAGTGTTATTATTCGGTTGTATAACAAGACTCTCATCGCTCAAGTTCAATTTCAACTTTATAGCGCTTATTATATTATCAATTTCGTACGATCCTGTATCAAGATTCACCAGTTTATCTCCATATTTAAAACTGGAATTTTTCCCCCTTATTATATTCGGTATACTATTAAACGTCCACAAGTTAACCAATCCAATTTCCCATTCGCAATTTTTATCCAATTCCAGAGCGTGGTTTAAATTCTCATATAGATTACTTGTTTTTGAGGTTAGTGTAATAACAGCCATCCCTCACTCAGCTAATGCTTTCAACACAAGCGTAAAATTACAACTGGTTAGCAAGAAACAAAATCACTAGGTGCCCACAAATGTCTGTGTTTACCCGCTGCAATTGGTTGGTATTATAGAATATTTTTACATTATTTTCTTTTTCCCAATATTTTGCCAATTCGCGTGGCGGTTGCAAGTCACCGATCGGATCAAAATAATACACATTTTTTCCTCGTTTAATATATGCAGTCCAATGTGTTCCCATTCCAATCTGTTTGTCTAAATTAACAATTGCGAGCTCATTATTTCGAATTTTACTCGGAAGTGTATCAATCATATATATGCCCCTTAGTGGTATATCTAATATTTTACACCATTTTATCAGGTCATAGTTTGACAGCGGGCCGTTCATCTTTGCGTTTTTCTCTGTCTTTTCCTCTGCTTTTTTCCTCCTTGCTTCTTTTTAACCTTTGGAAATAGTGTTACACCGTATTGGGTGGGAGGTACTAGTATTCTTCCGCCTGTTGGATATGGTTTCAGATAAAAACCGCGACCAGCAATATGATTTTTTAACCTATTGATCGCCTTTTGCCTAATACTATCACTATGCGTTTTTCTAACTCCCCTCGTTTTTCGTTTTCTCAAACCTCCACCAAATGCGGATTTTGCTTTCATAATGTTTGTAACAAGATAAGAATATGCTCTCTCAGATAACCCCGTTTTTGGGTCCTTGAAAATTTCCCAAGCTCCATCTGCCAAGTGCCTGTCAGCCTCCGCCCGCGTCTTGTTATCAGACGCTCGGGAGTAAACTATGTCGTGCGTCTTACATAAATCATCAAGACGGTTTATTCCTTTATCTCCACGTGCTAACCTCGACCTTAACCTCGTTCCTGGACCGCAGAAATTATACCCGTCTAGGTGCGCTTCTACAGGTAACAGGTCAACCCCCCTATTTATCACTGTACCCAAAATATTCCCAATTTTTGATAAAATACCTCTACCACGCTTACGAACAGAGCATCGCTTTTTCTTAACAGTGTTCATCCTTTAAAGGTTAAACATAAACTGAACTGTAATTACTACTACTACTACTACATAATTGATTAGTTTTCTTCAAAAGAAAATTCGATTTTTCATTAAAAGTCTTGGCACAATTTGCAAGAACGCTATAGTATTTGTAGAAATTGCAAACTGTTTCTCGCTCATCAACCATAAATTTATACCAATGCATCAACCCAAGTTCAAAGGAAATTGGTGTTTTATAATACGAATTAACGCAAGATTTAATATTGAATAAAGTATGATTTCTCAGTGAAGTTGACGATCCAAAGGAATTGAAAAGAAATTGCGTATCATTTCGTTTCTCATGCAGATTGCACGATTTATTTTTATTTAAAAGTAGTACGGTGTTTAGACAGCATAATAGAAATATAAATAGTACTATCGTTTTCCACACGTGCCGCATCGCCAAAGCACATTCCATGTTGACAGATGTAAACATACTGATAAAAATAGAACACCGTGTTGAGGGGGAGAAGCGAGCGCGTGCCAGCGAGAGCTTCCTGCGAGCTTCCTTCTTTTAGGTGCTCACCTAAAAGAAGGAAGCTCATCGCATCCCGCAATCCTTTTTTAGATTGTCGCGCACACCGCTAAAAGATCATTCGCGTTTTGAACGTCATAGTTATCGGATCGAAAAAGTGTGATCATCTTTATCAGTTTGAAAGCGTCACAACAGTTTGAACTTTAGCTATCCGCGCACAGCGATAAAAGAGCATTTGCGTTTTTGAACGGCACAACAAGAAGAGTGATCATTTTGAAAGCATCACATCAGTTTGAAACAAAGGTGAGCAATAATAATTCAAATCTTTATTTACATTAATCAATTATAACAAACTTGAAATAAAGCCACAAAATAATCAAACTCATAAAAATTATCTTCAACCCAATCACGCATTTTTACAAGTTTTTGGGTAAATACTGTTAGTGCAAAAAATCTTGCATATTAAATTGGAGCAATTGTAATAGAAATAGTAATTGTTCAATAATATTTACAATAAATCTTCTCACACCTGATTAATGCAGACGACATCTCCATAATCTGATAATAAGTGTGCATAATCCAAATTTTTAAACATCAATCTGATCCATTTTCCCTATTTTGTATGTTTCAGTTCCAACTAGAGGTGTTTCAAGTCTACAACAGAGCGCAAGTGATTCCTCGGCTTCCTTCTCGTACAGGTTTGTTTACTTTTTTAATTAATTCTCCTCCTTCTCCTCCTTCTCCTCCTTCTCCTCCTTCTCCTTCTCCTTCTCCTTCTCCTCCTCCTTCTCCTTCTCCTCCTTCTCCTCCTCCTTCTCCTCCTCCTTCTCCTTCTCCTTCTCCTCCTCCTTCTCCTTCTCCTCCTTCTCCTCCTCCTTCTCCTTCTCCTTCTCCTCCTCCTTCTCCTCCTTCCCCTTTAAGACTGTTCTTATTATATATACAAAACGATGCATGACACAGTTTTTTCGAATCTGCAATAATTACTTTACAATATACACATTGCAAATAACCCGTTTTATGTAGAAAAAATCCATTACTCGCGAAATATTCAGCATTTCTTTTAAAAACCAATATCCTCTTATTAAATGAGTTTGACCAGTGAGGCTTTGATGTTTGATAAAATGTCTTTATTCGCTGGTCGTAATCCCGAAGATTATTAAAATTTTCATTCTCGATAGAAATATTATGCATTCTCCTCCACCCACAATTCGGACTATGTTTTTCATGTTCTTTTTCGGGATCATCTGTTATTAGCCATTTTTCCAAACCAACTAAACAAAACACGCACTGCACTGAGTCTGGTGGTGTCTTGAATACAAATCCCAGTTTAGCTAAATGTTTAGGTGATAAAAGGGGAGATTCGAATTTTTTCCATCTCTCATCAAAACTCAACAACCTCAATCTTTCGTACATTAAAACGTGTGATTGATCCATAGTGTGCCGATCAACTTCTAATCCACTACTAACTTGTTTGTTTTAGATCAGTTGTACCAGCGGAGTGTAAGAGAGCACACATCTGAGTGAGAGGATACATCTGAGAGAGAGCGCACATCTGAGAGAGAGCACACATCTGAGAGAGAGCAGACATCTTAGAGAGAGAGAGTTCATCATTTGCCATCACCCTTTTACAATGTAAGTAGCGATTATTGACTGCGCATTATTTCGAATTATTTTTCTCGGTAGAAACTATTATTCTGCAGAAAACACATTGCATGCGAGTATCTCCATTCAACTAATTCTGCTGCCGATTGTTGTACATTGGAGGAGTAAACTTACGTTCAGTATTCCTACTCAGTTTTACCAACACACTTGAGTGTTTGAAATAATTTACAATTTTTCCCACACCGAAATTTTCTGGATGAATTACACAAAAATTTATCAATTTTGTTGTTACACATATTAAATGTGTGATAGACGCCATTACACGATTCGTGATGGTTATCTGCAATATGTAATTGCATTATTCGATAAAAACAAGTATCTGAATTACATTCTCCAATAAATTGGTGTAATGGTTCATTGAGTGCAGGATTTATACACATGCAATAGTGTCCAAATTCTCTTCCATAACACTCATAGCGGTGGAAGCGTAATTTATGTATTAATTGTTTTTCGAACGAGGATTTATTTTTAATAAACTTTTCTTCTTCCTCGTCTACCGCCACGTTTATATCCATAGATATAATCTGTTTCACACTCATAATCTTTTTTAACCTTTCAGTTGGAGAACGCAGTGGAATCGCTTCCTTTGAAAGTCAATCTTTCGTAATTTAGAACAGTGCGTGGTGATCAACTTCTAATCTGCTACTAACTTGTTTTGTTTTAGAGAGAGAGCACTAATTCGTCAAAATGCGGTATACAATCAAGGATCTGCGTGGATTGAACAATAACGCGATACGTCACCGTATAACCTATCTAGACGAGGAGCTGGACGTGGAATCGACTTTGGAAGCTACAAAACCCATAGTATTGAACCAGATCGTCGAGGAGTCAGACCGTTTCCACGGAAATGTGAAATGGTTTTTGGTGTTAAATATTATATTACAAAAATTGATTGTTTTGCCCGAGGAAAGTGAACAAATTTCGAGTACTGTAAACTTTCACAGCTACTCGGCAATATGTGTGAATGTTCGTGAAAATTTAGATGAATTGAACAAGTACTATGAATTAGCTATTAAGAAAATTTTAAATTCTTTCCAGAATTTTACAAAATTTGGTAGTGGGTGGGTTTTGAGTAGAATACATTCTTTAGATTTAAACATAATTCGGTATAATCCTATGTACACATCCTCATCTTCCTTTGTAGAGACTCCCGATTTTATTGTAAGGAAAAAGTGTGTGATTAACATAAAAAATTTCAATGACGAGAAATGCCTATTGTGGTCAATTCTCGCTTATTTCCATCATCGTCGAGGTACACATATGACTGTTGAATATCTGAGCAAGTTTGCTCACACACTCAACACAAACGGTGTTAACTTCCCAGCCACCATGAGAGATGTTAGGAAAATTGAAATTTTGAATCCCAACATATCGATTAATGTAATTGCGTACGACGATGATGGAAAGAAATTCTATCCCTACAGATGTAGTATATATAGGCAACGCAGACATCAGGTGAATCTTTTGCTTTTAACAACTAAAACCGCACCACATAAATCACATTTTTGCTTGATCAATACCGCGAACGGGAAAAACGGGTTGTCTCGGCTCTTGAGTCATTTATCAAAAAGAGGGCATCAAGTACACATATGCGAATTTTGTTTCCATCGTTTCACAACTGACAAAATGGTAAATAGAGATGGAAAACAAAATTTGGAAAGGCATCAAGAGCTTTGTTCAAAGTTCGCGGCGCAAAGAACGGTGCTACCCAAAGAAGGTGATGTAATCAAATTTACAAACTATACTTATACACTTAAACCTAAATATGTAATTTACGCCGATTTTGAATCGTTTATTTTACCAATTAAAAGCGGAGAAGAGGGGGAAGAAGAAGCTGATGCTTCAGACCCTGTTACTAGTAGCTTCACAAAAAAGACGCGTGAGCATGTTGCGTGCGGGTATTGCTTCGTAGTGTTAAATATACATGGTGAAATTTGTCATGGACCCATTCTTTATCGCGCGCGAAATGAAAGTGAAAAAATTATTAAAAAATTCGTTGATGATGTAACAGATTTAGGTGAAATGCTTTATAATGATATGAAACGCGAAATACCGATGATTCCATTAAATGAGCGTGAACAACAAGTATTTGATGATGCAAAACAATGTGGTTTATGTGGGAAGGATTTCTTGATTGGTGAGGTGAGATGCAAACACCACTCGCACGAATCAGGCGAATTTATTTGTGCAGCTCACCAAGCCTGTAATTTAAATGCTAAATCACCCGATTTTATTCCATGTTATATACATAATTTCGCAGGGTACGATTCCCATTTTATTGTGCAAGCTTTGGGGAAATGCAAAAGAAAAATACATTGCATCGCCAATTCCTCTGAAAAATTTATGACAATTAGTATTGGTAAAATTAGGTTTTTAGATAGTTTTAAGTTCATGAATGCTTCATTAGATTCACTTGTAAAAAATTTGTCAGAAAGTACTGAATTGGAAACGAAATTTAAAAGGATGTACACTGTATTCAGAACACCTGAACAGCACCGGCTTTTAATCAAAAAGGGTGTGTATCCATACACTTATTTTGATTGTGCTGAAAAGTTCAATGAAACGTGTCTTCCTCCCATAGAAGCATTCCACAATGATTTGAACGATTCACCATTGGATCCTGCTGAATATGAACATGCACAGAAGGTGTGGAAAGCGTGTAATATTTCCTCTCTTGGCGAATATCACGATCTATACCTTCTAACGGATGTTCTGCTTTTGGCCGATGTTTTTGAGGATATGCGCTCATCATTATTCGACAAATATGGATTGGATGCTATCCACTTTCTCTCATTGGCACATTTCTCATGGAATTGCATGCTAAAATACACACAGGTGGAGCTTGGTTTGATTCGGGACATTGATATTCATCTTATGATTGAGGGTGCAGTGAGAGGAGGATTATCGGTCATTCCGCATAGGTTCGCTGAAGCGAACAACCCATATATGTCGAATTATGATGAGAGTAAACCTACTAATTACCTTGTTTACCTGGATGCTAACAATTTATATGGATACGCAATGTGCGAACCTCTCCCGAGCGGAAATTTTAAATTTTTGAATGAAAATGAAATCGCACAAGTAGATTTTTTAAACTTGAGTGCCGATTCAGAAATTGGCTACATTCTGGAGGTTGATATGCAGTATCCACAATACTTACACGATTCTCACAATCAGTTTCCCCTTGCCCCCACAAAAGAAGCAGCCCCCCTTCACCTGATGTCTGAATATCAAAAACACGATTCACAAAAATCATCAACAAAACTCCTTGCAACACTTTATGATAGAACAAAATATGTAATTCATTATCGCAATCTCCAGCTTTACACTCAGTTGGGTATGCGTTTAACGAAGATTCATAGGGTAATTAGTTTTACACAGTCCCGTTGGCTACAACCTTACATTCAATTCAATACGGAATGTAGGCGAAATGCCAGGAATAAATTTGAAGTTCAGAACTTTAAAAATTTATCGAATATCATATACGGAAAATCTCTCCAGGGTAATCGACACCATTGCACCGTAAATCTCATAACAGATGAGAGAAAATTGGATAAATATGTTTCCAGGCCATTGTGTAAACGCTGGGTGATTTTTGATGAAAATGTAATTGGGGTGTTTTCAAGAAAATCTGAAATATGCTTGAACAAACCAATTTATGCGGGTTTCACCATTTTGGAATTGAGTAAACACCTAATGTTTGATTTCCACTACAACAAAATTTTGAACATATATCGTCCTGAAAATGTGAATCTATTAATGTCGGATACAGATAGTCTTTTCTATGAAATAAAAACTGAGGATGTGTACCAGGATATTAGGAATAATTTGAGGTGGTTTGACACATCTGATTACCCAACCACTCACAAATGTTATAGTCTTGTAAATAAAAAAGTGGTTGGGAAATTTAAAGACGAGACAAATTCAAAAATTATCACACATTTTGCTGGCTTACGGCCCAAAATGTATAGTTTTAAATATGTAGATGATGAGAATGAATTGTATAAAAACGTAGCTAAGGGTGTAAAGAAATCTGTTAAAGATCGCTGTCTAACATATGATTTGTACAAAAAATGTTTATTCGAAAGAAGCACACATTACGAGAGGTTCAATATGATAAGGAGCTATTGTCATAAAGTATATCAGATTGCATGTGCAAAAACAGCGCTCTCATGCTATGATGATAAAAGATACATCATGCCCAATTCGGTTGACACCTTGGCATGGGGTCATTATAGAATCCCCCAAGTTGAAGAAGGAGAAGAAAAAGGAGAAGAAGAAGAAGAAGTAGTAGAAGAAGAACCTTCCTCTCAAAGTGTGAGGCGGTGAGTGAGGAGAGGAGAAGTGAGGCGTGCTGCTTCACAAAAAGAGGGTGGCTAAAAATAGATTACCCACGCGACGCGTGGACGCGTGCCGAGGCAGTTGAGATATATCACACGTGTGTGATGTCGACAAAAATGGATGAACTTAGACATAGATTGGCACAAGAATTGCATTCTGTGCCAAGAGTACATTTTAATAGGAGAAAATATGAGATTAAAAGTGAGGTGGATCTGCTTCAGGCAGATTTAATTGATATGAGCTCGCTGGCGAGAGATAATTCAAATTTTACTTTTATTTTAGCTGTAATTAACTGTTTTTCTAAATATGCTTATTGTGTGCCAATAAAATCCAAAAGTGCCGGCTCTGTGTATGCTGCACTTGAACCAATTATTCGTAAAAATAAAAATGTTAAATTTTTTCAGACAGACCAAGGTACCGAATTTTTTAATACAAAAGTAAAAGCATTATTGGATAGGTATAATATTAAACATTACCATGTTTTTAGTGAGAAAAAAGCTGCAATAGTCGAACGTTTTATTAGAACTATTAAATCAAAAATCTATAAATATTTAACGCAGCATGGAACAAAACGATGGGTGGGAGCATTGCCAACAATGGTTAAAGAGTATAATAATGCTTTCCACAGAACAATTCAAATGCGGCCATCTGATGTTCGCAAAAAACATCGAAATCATATAATAGCATCGCTTAATAAGGCGGCCAATGAGAACTTGCGTTTGAAATCTAAACGAATAAAACCGAAATTTAAATTGGGCGATGTTGTACGCATTAGTAAGTACAGACAGGTTTTCGACAAATCGTATAATATTAATTGGAGTGGGGAATTATTTATAATTCATTCAGTCTATCCGACTAAGCCACCTACTTACATCTTGCGTGATTTGAAAGGGGAAATAATTTCTGGCCGTTTCTACGAAGAAGAAATGAAAAAAACAAAGCTGGATGAGGAGGAGCAGAAAGTTTATTTAGTAGAGAAAATTATAAGGAAAAATAAAGATAAAATATTGGTTAAATGGTTAGGTTTCAGCGAACCTACATGGATCGAGAGAAAGAATTTACTAGGTTAAGAACTGTATTGTAAATACTATGTATTATATTGTAAATACTATGTATTATATTGTAAATAAGCGAAATGTTGTATATTGGAAAAGAACTGAAAAATATTATCAATAAATTGATATAATATGTTGAAGCATGTGTTTTATTCAGTTATCCATTGACTATCATAGTGATACAATGGTAAAGGATACGACCATACCCATCATCAATTTTGATGAGGTTATTACAGGTAAACCGAACATTGGCAAGAGTAAAAATGGTAGTTTATTACCGCATAATGCACGCATTATCCTGATTGGAAGATCCAACAGTGGTAAGACAAATACGTTATTGAATTTGATTTTCAATAAAAACGGATTGAAATTTAAACATTTATACTTATTTAGTAATTCTTTGTATCAAGATAAATATGAATTTTTGAAAAAGGTGTTTTCAAAGATAAAATGTGTTACTTTTCATTTATCAGACAATACTGATATGATAAAGCATCCCAACAAAGTTGAGAGAAACTCTCTTGTCATTTTTGATGATTTACAATTAAGCAATGTACCTCAAATTCGTAATTACTTTACAATGGGTAGACATCGCGAAATTGACACAGCCTACTTGGTACAAAGTTACGGATCTATTAAAAAACATCACATCCGAGATAACGCAAACATGCTAATTATTTTTAAACTTGATCAATTAAATTTGAAATTAATTTATAGGGATTTTGTAGGGGAAGATATGAGTTTCAGTGAGTTTAGAAAACTATGTTGGGAGGTGTGGTCAAAAGGTGCTCACAAATTTGTTTCTATTTTTACTGAATGTAAGGCTGAAAATGGAAGATACAGAGAGCAATTGGATAAATTCATAAAGATTCCTTTGCAATGAGGTAACTTCGGTGTTTGCACGATTTTTTGTCATTCAACGTCGCGGCATTAATGGAGAAAGTTAATATGCGTAAGAAACGCGATCGTGCTGCTCCTACCGCAGCATCATCTGTTGGGGAGAGAAGCAGTTTAATAGATAGAATAAAAAAATTGAGAAAAACTATTATTGAAAAACACAGAAATTTATTGGGTTTTCAAACACAGAGTGAAGAATTTAATCGTAAAAGGTTGGAACCAATAATTACTCCATTAATTGAACTCAAAAAGAGCACAATCTCTGCCAATGAAACAGTAAAGCGCGAAAAAGAACACAAGGTTGAACCGTTGGTAACGGAGAAGGAGAAGGAGGAGGAGGAGGAGGAGGTGGAGGAGAAGGAGAAGGAGGAGGAGGAGGAGGAGGTGGAGGAGAAGGAGGAGGATGGGGAGGAAGATGTAAATATTTCTGCTAATGATAAATCTGCTTTCTTTGATTCGACTTTGAATATTACTAACCGTCGCACTCGAATAGAAGAAATTTTAGACAACTATTTAGGTGTGTTTCATAACGAGAAATTAGATAATTCTATTCCTTATGGTATACGTTTTGATCATAAACAAAATTTATATTTTATCGGCGATGAGCCCGTAAGTTTTGATGATGTTTTTATAACTGTCGGCGAACAAAGGTTTAGAATGACTCATGGTTTGTTGGAGCTATTGTTTAACAGTAGACCAAATTCAAATCTCTACAATAACAAAGATTTGGCGAAATATAAAAAAATATTATCACTCACATCTGTACATATTAATAACCAGGGTTACGTAATTCGCAATTCTGGTAAAAAATCTCAAATTATACAGAAACTTTTTCCACCCAAAAAACGTTCAAAGTATGGGAAGGGATTATT
The DNA here is from genome assembly GCA_948455865.1 of Conomelus anceps. Taxonomy (NCBI): domain Eukaryota; kingdom Metazoa; phylum Arthropoda; class Insecta; order Hemiptera; family Delphacidae; genus Conomelus; species Conomelus anceps. The sequence goes on from OX418216.1 coordinate 105,886,132, forward strand.
GAATTTTGTTAGAAATAAATCACGTGATAGAAACTACATATTCTGGGATGATGTTAACGAACTAGTCGAACGGTTATTTATTTTAATGGGTTCAAAAAATGCAGGAAATTCAGCTCACGATATTGAAATCGATTCGATATTACAAGAACTGCGAGAAGCCAGCTTTATACAGTAAAAAAAGCGAGGACAGCCGGCGTTGCCAGGAAGCTGTTCAGTAGAGCGAAAGAGGAGAGAAAGAAATATGAGAGAGATGAGGCTGGGTAAAACCGGCTGTTGCGAAAGAGGAGGTTAGAAGGAATGCGGAGTGGGCGCCCCCTCACCCCTCTGCGAAACATCGTGTAAAGTGAGAATAGCAGACTAAAGACATGAGCTGGGGTGGTGACGTCAGTGCTGCCAGCGCGAGTCATCTTGACAAGCAACACAAATCGGAACCTCTCCGCTAAAGCGGGTGTACCGAGGTGTTGATAATTAATTTCGACATTCGAACAATGAACACCGATCGATTCGGTAGGCTGCATACAGTGCATGCGAAGCAATTAGAGGAGTTAAAAAAATTAGTAGCGAATTTTGACAAGTTGAAATTTGAATTGAGTGAGTTGAAGAAAGCTGTTTTAACTAGAACAGAATTTAACAATGAAAGAAGCCAACTTGTGTCGTTTGAAAATCTCAATAGTGGATTAAGTATAATTAACAATGTGTTGGAAAAACGCATGCATGATTTAGAACAGGTTGTTTTAACTAGGAGAGAATTTGAGCAGGAGAAGGCTAGTGTGCTGGTGAGTAGACATACCCTCAATAATGAGATGAAAATTATTAGCAAAGAGGCAAAGGCAGAAAGAGATAAACTACTCACTCGAGATGAATTCAATAGGGAAAATTTACTCACTAAAAAAGAGTTTATAATTGAAAAAGCAGGATTCATCTCATATGAACAACTTAACACAGCTGTAAAAATATCACAGGACCTATTAATGGATTATGTGCATAATAATCGAGATTTCAAGAGGCATTTAAATGATCTGATGTATAGATATGCCTATTATTTGATAGAAAAATGTGTAATGGCTGCCAGAACGTTTGATTATAAAGAGTTGGAGGGACGAGGACTATTGCCAGAACATACTGTCAGCGAATTTCTTCGGCTTATTGGGATGGATGAGCCGACGATAAAATATGATAGCAGTTTGTTTTTACCTCCCCAACAAGAACGCCTATTACAACGCTATCAATCTAGGAATCGAGGAGTGTAGAACTATTCTATTTCTGTGTACAGCCCCCCACCTGCTAGGCACGTGATGCGACCGTTAAATTCTAAGGTTAATGACCTGAGAGCGTGTCTCTCTCACACACACACACACACACACATAAAACATGTGCACGTGCTCTGCTTTTAAACGTTATGAAATAGTTTTTTTTTTTTTTTTTTTTTTTTTCACAGCAGGGGGCGGAAGTGTTATTAATATCTGAAGCAGTGTCTGGGGGGCAGGGGGGTATATTAACACTGCACGTGTGAAAGAGAGGGCTTTGAGAATCACAGCAGGAGGTGGCAAGTGTGCAGATGCAATTAATAGCTAAATCTGGCGGCGGGGGGGCTGATGCTATTGCAAATATAGATATAGTAATTGCAAGCAGGTATATATAGATATACAATTGCAAGCATGTATATATAGATATAAAGCTGTATGTTCTATATTTATTGGGAACCTTCTGTGAGAGGTGGGGTCAGGGGGGATAGGTCCTCTCTCATTGGTGCTTGCGGGGGGTCCCCCTTTAATCTATTGGGAATAAAGTGGGGGCACATAGGGAAGGGGGGTATGTGACCTTAAAAACAAAATGGCTGACTGCGACAGGGGGAAGGGGTGGGTGTTTACAAAATGTCTGACCTGGGGGAGGGGGAAGGGGGGTGGCCACGCCCCCCTGTCTTCTGATTGGCCGCATCAGAATCGGCCTTATTACCTACTAATAGAATTTCTTATCGGGAGTCAATACTATGGAACAACGTAGTAGGAATTGTAACTTGGAGATTCATGGGATGGACCTGGCGGCTTGTGAGAGAGAGGAGGGAGGCCTATCGACAGTCGTGCGGCGTCTTGTCGTTCAGCACTTGGAAGTTCCGGTAAACAATAGTGACATTGAAATCGTACACCGCCTACCTAGACGAAGGCCGGACGCTTTGACTGCTGTCATTGTGAAGTGTTCGTCTCAAAGCGTAAGAGATAGCATAATGAATAAAAAGAAAACAACTGTTACAAACGATATGCTTTTTAATAATAAGAATGAGCGTAGGTTATTCATTTGTGAGAACTTGACTCAATTAAATAAATCATTGCTTTGGAATGCTAAGCAAAAGGCAAAGGATCAGGGCTGGAAATATGTATGGGTTAAATATGGGAAAGTTTTTGCAAAGAAATCAGACGATTCATTGGTATTAAAGTTAGACAATGAAAGGGATATCGAAAAAATCGGCAACTAAAAATATGCGTAATATACAAGGAAAGCTCTGGGATTTTCCCTATGAAATTAATCTGATTAGAATAATAGGAAGATTTTTTCTTTCTTGTTTAATCAACTTTGTTTTATTTGAGTTTTTTATTAATCTACCTTTTCACTTGAGATGATGGAAGATATCGATCATGATATTCAAAATTTAAGTTTTAATTCATTTAACGACTGGGAAAGAGCAAGAATTAATTTTTTAAAGAATGAAGAAAAATCTAGCGAGTTAATTTTGTTCTGTTTTAATATAGCTGGTATTAAAAGTCATTTTGATGAATTGCTTCTTCAATTATCAAATATAGTTTTTGACATTCTAGTTTTAATTGAGGTGGGAATAAATGAAGATGAAATATCACTGTTCAATTTAGAGGGATATAACATGTACTATAAATTAAGGGTTCAACAAAGAGGAGGAGGTATAGTGATTTATGTTAATAAAAATTTGGTTTTCACAAATTTGAATTACACAACATATTTGTATGAATGCATAGAAGGAGTGTTAAAATTGAATTGTGGTAAATGTTATAATCTTATATTTGTATATCGTCCACCAAGTAATAATATCCTTGAGTTTCTAGCAGAATTCGAAGTCCAATTAAATGTGAATAGGAATAACAATGCTGTTATATATGGTGGTGATATAAATATTGATACAGAAAGTTTAATTTTTGATAATAAGACTGAAGCGTATGAAAATTTATTGTGTGAGAATGGGGTTTATAAATGTATTTACAATGTCACACGAGAAGCTTATTACAGGGATCATTTTGTCAGTGCATGTCTAGATCATTTTTATGTTTATGGTGTACATGAGAATATTTTGACAGGTATTATTCAAACACAGATATCTGATCACTATTCAATAACAATGCAAATTTTGAGTAGATATAGTTCTGAAAATAATGCCATATCTAATACTCTTAGGATTAATGAGGGTCAGGTGAAAATTAAACTAAGTAATATAGATTTTCAAGTTTTCTACTCAATGGATAATCCAACAGTTATATATAATGAAGTTACTAAGATATTTAATGGAATTTATCTGAACAGTACAACGAATGTTTATAATTTTTATCATGATGATTCAAGAAATGTCTTTAAATTTAGAAAACCATGGATGAATAGAGAATTGTTGACTCTTATAGATAAGCGAGATATGCTTTTCAAAAGATGGAAGCTAACTAAGTTAAATGCTCACAGAGTTGAATATAAAAGGCATAGAAATTGGTTAAACTTAAGAATAAAGAAAGAAAAAGAAAACTATTACAAATGTAAGTTTGATGGCCAAAGGAGAAATATAAAAAAGGTATGGGGTTTTGTTAATAGTTTATTAGGAACCAATAGGAATAAATCTATTGAAAGTATAGTTATGAAACATATGCCCCTTAAAAAAACACAGGAAATAGCTAATGAGTTTGCAGAATGTTTTTATTCTACTGTGCAAGATATTATTCATCCTTGTGGGTTTAAATTTACATTAGAAGATGTACCAAATTCTTCTTTAAATTGCAGTTTCTTTTTACCGCCAGTGTCGGCAGAGTTTGTGAGTAGAGAATTGTTGAGCATGGATAGGAAAAAATCACCTGGTTTTGATAATATACGATTGAAGGATTTATTGTTTTTGGGCAATGATATAGTTCAGCTTTTGCAATTGCTTATAAATAAAGTTATAAAGACTCAATGCTTGCCTGATGGTATGAAGGTTTCTATTGTCCGTCCTATTCATAAAGGTGGGGACTATACAATTTTAAAAAATTTTAGACCTATTGCCATCTTATCCATAATTGAAAAAGTTTTTGAAAAACATATGGCTAAAAGAATCAGTAGTTTTCTACAGCAACATAATGTGATTAATGAGTTTCAGTATGGGTTTATAAAAGGGCTAGGTACAAATAAATTGTTATCAAATTTCTCAGATTTCATAAATGGAAACTTGAAGAATAATGTACATAACCTGTGTCTCTTTATAGATTTTTCAAAGGCTTTCGATACTATAGATCATAACATTCTATTACAAAAGTTGTCTCATGTAGGTATACATGGGCCAGTACTAAAACTGTTTGAGAGTTATCTTGCAAATAGAAAATTTATTGTCAAAATTAGTAATGATTTCAGTCAAGAGAAGATTTCGAATGTGGGAGTGCCTCAAGGGTCAGTCCTGGGGCCTCTATTATTTTTACTTTACACAAATGATTTACCTGAATATTTGAAGCATTGTAAAATATTCATGTTTGCAGATGATATCTTACTAATTTCTGCTCATAAGTCTTTAGAAACAGAAGAAATACGGCTACAACATGATACAAATACTCTTGCGAAATGGTCTCACAATAATTTTTTGAATATCAATGTTGTTAAAACAAAGGTGTTACATATAACTACACCGTATATGAGTAGCATTAGAGAGCCAAAAATTAAGTACCATTGCTGTGAATGTTTCAAATTACAAGAGAGAAAAATATATGTTTGTACTAGGGATTGTCAATTTATCTTAAACTGTTCTTCATACAAGTATCTTGGTGTAACAGTAGACAATTATTTTCGATGGGATATACACATTAAAAATGTTTGTAACAGGTTGAAACAAGTTTTAGCCAAAATGCATTATGTGAAAGATTTGATTCCTAGTAAAGTAAAGAGGATGATGTATATAGCTTTGGGTGAGTCTATCATGAGATATGGTTTACAAGGGTGGGGTTATGCCAGTGATGTTTATTTGAGAAGAATAACTTGTGTTCAGAAAAAAAATTTATGTTTGATTAGTGATTCACCTAGAAGAATTCCATATGAAAACCTCTTGAATAGGTGTAATGTTTTATGTATTAAAGGCTTATTTTTGTTTACAATAATAATGGAGAATTATTTTAGTAAAAAGTATTTAGTTCTTAAAGAAAGCCGTTATGGCTTGAGAAATGAGAGATATATTGTTCCATTTGCACATACTAATATTGCAAAGAATAATTTATCATATATTGTTCCAAAAATATTTAATGATTTACCTGAGTGCTGCACTAAGTTTGTAAATATGAAATTGTTGAAACGAAATTTAAAGGTCTGGCTTAATCATTATACGTTAGATAATGTTTAGTTTAGTTGTTCCTAAGGAATTTCATTTAATAGAGAAATAATTAATTCAGGTTGATTGAAGTTATTATTTTATTTTGTAATTGAGAGCTGAGCCAACAATTGTAATTTTAAAACAGTATTAATTTGATTGTTAAATTCTAAATATTGTAAAAATAATTTTTCATAAATTTTTTTTGTAAAAAGAAATTTGATTTGTTGTATTGAACCTTGTCAAGCAACCTTGCAGGTTTGCTTAAGGTTATATAATTTTGAATGAATAAAAGATTTTTCTATTCTATTCTATTCTATTCTACTACTACTACTACTACTACTACTACTACTACTACTACTACTACTACTACTACTACTACTACTACTACTACTACTACTACTACTACTACTACTAATAATAATAATAATAATTCATATTAATTTCTCAATTTATTCGAACTGCATAATGGAATAGTGAATTTCAGTTGTGTTAGTATAGTTATTAGTTGGATTCTCCCAACTTAACTGTAGAGAATGTGAATTATGTTAAACTATTCCATTTAAATTATAAAATAGTCAAATAGCAGTAAATAAGAGTAGAATATTTCTTAGCCAAACGATCTGCAAGGCTTTGAACGATTTGTTTATATATATATAATAATTCTATATATAATAATTTATAAATTCAAATTCAAATGTGTTAAATAACAATATTTCTCAACATAACTCTAAGATCTGGCAGGTGGGCTGATACAGTACTTTATTGTTTATTCTGAGGTTCTTTCATCAGTAATAATAAGTTAATTGTTGAGTTATTACATTTTCTCCACAGTTTGTCATTTATGAAAGTCTATAATAAAATCTACTTCCACACTCGTACCAAAACTTCTTTTCAAGCTCCAGAGAATCAGTCGCAGTAGTGATGACACTGGGATGACGTGTCACTTTGTCAGATTAATATGCGATTTCATCACTTTCCGAGGACACAAACTCGGGTGAGGTCTCTTTTTTTTAAGCCGACGGCGTCCTGTGTGGTTTTCAAAAGGAGCTGCGACGTAGTAGCAGCAGCAACAGCAGCACGCTTGGAATAAGGCCAACAGGGGCTGCTGCGTCTTTTGTTGGTGTGAGAGTGTGCGTGCGTGCGTCGTGTTACGTACATGCTATGTGTGCACTTAGCGCATAGTACGTTCGACGACGGATGTGTGGTCGCACGACTAGAGTTGTTGGTATTGTCCTGGTGAGGAGGTGGTGAGGGTGTGATGGGTTATGAGGATTGGTGAGGGGGGTACCAGTCAGTCATTTCAGTTCGACGGTCATTGTTATGTAAAGCCGTGTGGCCCATCCATAGGGAAAGGGTTCTGATTGAATGGGCACATTTACGGGCGCGTACACTTCTACGTGAGCTGCAGTTGTTTAGGGGTACATGGGAGTGCCTACGTATGCGCTACTGAAAGGCATAATACGAACATTGTGGGTATAGGGCGCCCCCAATTTAGTGATTCTACTCCTCCTTGCATCAATGTTCCCTCAACGGTAAACAGAGAGGCTGATAAAAGTACGCGTAATTACTATACTCGTGATTGTGCCCAGTCTTCCAACCAGAAAACAAGAGAGGCATCCTGAAATATATAGCGAAAAAGAACATTCAGTGATGAGTGAAAACTTCAATTAAGGGCTGCAGATCAAATGTATTGGAATAATGAACATTACTGAGAGAACATCACAAGATGAGAGAATGTTTAATATCCAAAATTATTTTATGTCAACTTGTTTGTTTAATTTCAAATCCCATGAATACCAAGCTTTATTTATTTAAAAAAATGATTTTGTAGGTTTCACAAAGCTACAATTTCAATTCAGGCAATTGAATATAAAAAGAAGGTTTTATTAAATATTTTGGAAGCATATCTTTCTGTTATAGAGTCAGAATTAATTATTTCTTATTAGTAGCCTAAGATTAGTGAGTATGTAATTGTAGTTTAATTCAATTTTAATGATGTAAAGGGGTGTGGAGTAAGTGAAAGAGGGGTGCAGGGAGTTGAAAGAGTGGAAAGGGGTGATTGAAAAACCTGGTGAGGGTGAAAAGGTCGTCGTCGTCTAAAATTGTCAAGTGTTCGTGTTTCATTCAATTTATCTAAACAAATAGTTAAAAATATTAACTTAATACAGTTCATTAGACATATAAATACTCGTGATAGATCATCACTACAATAGTCGAAGTATTGCTACTATCACTAAAAATAATGCTGGCAAGAAAACTAGAACTTTATTTACACAATAACACACTTCGCAGATCTCCACGTGAGAAATAACACAAATATTTACAGATTTAGTCAATAAAGACGTTTAATCACTTCAAAGAATAATTAATACTTCCAAAATAAATGTCTAATATCAGTTACAGGCCGATCTCTAGTAATTTATTAATATTGGTGATAATTGTCATTTATTCTGATGTATATAACTGGAATAATTCAATAATAACAGTTTACTTTCTCTCAGTATTGTCAGCACTCACGAATAACACAAATCTTTCTAACCCACAAGTTATAAATTAAATGCAATTACACTCACAAAGACGGATTCTTAACATGAATACATAGCATTTCAAGAATAGTTTCAGGAACTGCCACGGTGCACTCTAAGCTCTACGCTCGTTGCTCGATCACAAACTAGTAACTACGCTGCTCGTTGACTATTCACATCTCAGAAAAAGAAATAAACGCTGCGGCCACCAGCAACATTGAAATACCACTCATAGAAAATTCGATGCTGTTCTACTGCATTCTAGTTTTCTAATTGTTATTTTTCTGTTCTACCACCTTCTATTAACCATTATGTCCTTCCATGGAGATATTACGCTGCCAAATGTGATGAAATTTGACAAAAATGTGATAGAATAATCTTCTTAACCTCCATGTTCAACCTCCAACGACAGTCTCTGAGCTGCTCTAGAACAATCCGGTATGTTCATAACAGGATGAAGCACTCAAGAATAATTGCATGGAATATTATTTTCGTGTAATCAGGGTATTAGGGAAAAATTTGAATAAAGTAAAAAATATGTGAAAAACAATTTTTATGTAAGGTAACTTGTGGGGTATTTCTTTTCAACTTTATTGATCTGAAGATCGGGTTTTGGTGTTTTCCCTAGTCATTTACAAAAACTTCATCAACACCACCATGACCACCGCCACAACCAACAACAGCAACAGAAACAATAACAACATTAATAACAACAACAAAAAACAACTAATTAATTTAAAGGTAACAAGAACTCATTCCAAACAAATATAACGATAAAAGTGTTGTAAACTACAATAATTATGCACGGCTACCTCAAGGTTGAAAGTCAGTAATTAAATGAGTTTGAAGCAAGTAAAGTAATTCGTTTCAAGTGCCCTGTTCTTCAAATGAAAACCTATGTTGGATTGCAATGGGATTAGGACTTTCCCTTCACATCACGGCACGTCCCCTTTTGTCGTTCTGTGGGTCTACCAAGATTGGCAGGTACCCTCAATGTTGGGGAGAGGGGTGAAAGAGGGGTGAAGGAGGATGAAAAGGGGTAAAGGAGTGAGGAGAGACATGGTCGCCGTCTATCGTAATTGCCGTCAGCTGCAGTGTGCATAAAACTTGATTTACGCCACCGAAGTCTCCGCCGCGCTTGCTGGCTCCGTTCGACACACGCTCTGCCGAAATCGCTAATTAAAGCGCCGACAATATGAGAAGGGCACAGGCAGAGCGGAGTTTGGTCCTTGGGCCAGGCGCTGCTGTAAAAACTGGGCCTTGTCATAACCTTCTGCAGCAGGCTGCCTCCTCGATCGCCCGTCGGTTGGCCCGGCCGCTTTTATTCGCGTTTTTATTTCCCAAACCACCTAACTGCTGCTCTGCTGCTTTTGATGGTCGCCAATCGACGTCACTCCAACGAGAGAGATCGAAATGGTAGACAGAGATAGAACACAAGAAGAGAGTAGACAGGGTGTGAGTGAGACGTAGGTGATAATGAATTGGATTAGGAAGAGGTCGATTGCTTCATTAATTTGGCAATTGCTTCTAAGCTTGAAAGTCTATTGAAACAGCATCATATTACAGAAAAACATTTCAAATTGATACACTTGAATAATACATTTCATGGAAACTACTGTGCCTGTTCAACTAAAGATGAATCGTCACGAGAATGGTATTGGCCCTCATAAGAATACATGCTAGCTACCTATACCTTCCCACTTAACCACCAAAAGTTTAAAGGGACACGAACACGAAAAATGTAAAAAAAGAGTGAGTATAGAAGAAAAGAGGTGTAGGAGAGGTAGAAAGTAAAGAAAAAGACATTGTATATAACATAGAAAGTGGCTGAGAGGGAAATGGAAAGAGAAGAAGAAGGGGATTAAATATTATTCGACTTCTGCATACAAGTAAAGTTTTAATTTTCTCGTATGAGGGATTCAAAAAAAATTATGAGTGTGAAGAGTATGACAATATGAGTAAGGAGAGTGTATGTGTTTGAAAGAGAGAGAGCGAATAAGAGTGTAAAAGAGGAAGAGAGGAAGAGAGAAAAAAGGGTGCAATAGAGAAGAAGGAAGAGAGTGCAAAGAGAGCGTGAAGTGTAAGATGGGAAGGGGGAATGAGCGAGAGAGAAAAAGATAAAGTACAAATAGCGAGAAAAAACAGAGAGGGTGGAGAGAGAGTGAATAAGTGGGATGAATGAGTAGTGAGGGAGAGTATGAATATGAGTGTGTGTGTGTGTGTGTGTGTGTGTGTGTGTGTGAGTGTGTGCGTGAGTGAGAGAGAGAAGATTCAGAGCTGAGCTGAACTGAACTGGTTGGCTTTCCAAACCAATGAAAACTCTGGCCTTCTATGAATGGGGCGAACTGTAATCAGTCCCCGGGCCTTTCGATAATATCATGCAGTCGTAAAACGAGTATAAACGACTGGATGGTGATGGGTCTATGGGTCACCCTGAGCAAAATCATCACCGGGTACCTACCGAACCCTTCAATCCTCTCCCCCCCCTTCCAACCATTACTAGATACGAAGTCATTGCTCGGTAACAGGTTGATTTTATTGGCCCTATTCAACTGCCAAATTCCGCCACTCACTATTTACTACTCTTACACCTGGCGTGTATGCTATGCTAAATGAAAATCTATAGTAACAATAATAGAAAAGTCATTTTCTTTCGTTATTATAATTTTCAGTGATTTAATCCGATTTGAGTCTTTAATAATTTAATAATAATTAATAATAATAATTAATAATAATAATTAATAATAATAATTAATAATAATTTTCTCTGGATGATGGAAAACATATCCAGAGGAGTTTATTAAAAGTGAGTTGTTTTTCTTAATTATTACTTGAAGTTCAGGGGTTGTGGATGGTTAATATTTGACTTAATGAAAAACAATTCTTCAATTCAAAAAGTCTACTGAAACATTGAACTATTAAAGTGTTATTCATGAATGACTTGACTATCTGGGAAAAGCAGAGTCGTATGAATAAATGTCAGGAAATTGAGAGCAGCTTGTTCTAGCTTGTTACATTCAAGCCTTGGCAGTTGAGATGGGTTAGAGTCCTAGTGAGTTAAAAAAAGGAAAGGTTTCTACATCATATTTTGAATCTACTTACACTACTGTAACAGACATGATTTGTATTGAGCACATATTCTTCCAAACCCACATTAATTCGTTAAAATGGCGTGAGCCTTGAACTAAATCCATAACAGGTAAATAATAATTATTAAAATTATCATTATCATTGAATCAAAAAGTCATTTCTTCAGTCCGGCCAATGCAGAACTGTTATAATAGGCCTAATTTCTATAGAAATCCCATAGCTATGTGGATTTTAAACTAAAACCATCATAAATAATACCACGTACCATGGTTATAGTCATATAAATCGTATTGTCACTATTAATTTCTGTCTGAAACCTATAAAGATTAATCCAATAGAAGTTTAAACTCGATTCATAAGAGTATGAGTAGCTTATACTCTCAGAAACTCTTTGAGAGGTTTTATTCTCTCTGAAATAATCACTCAAATGAGAAATTATTGAACACAAATTGATTCGAACCAATAATAACGGGATTATATTCTGAATTTTTTTTTTAAATAATTATTGTCAGTTATTAAATAGTTTTTTCTTTCACCATACTCAGCAAAAGGACAATCAGTCATACTCCATAATCAGTCAGAAAGGTCTACTTGGGCATGAAAAACTTGTGGTTCTCAACTTCATGGGTTCCATTGAATACTACAACTGTTTACTTCTCATCCTGAACAAATGACATTCGACAAACGACAATACGAATTGCTATTTCATTATTATTATCAAAAATAATTTTGAATGCTTTCAAGTGAGTATATTTACATAATCTAAATTGATAAATTTTATAGTCTGTTATGAACCAATATTTGAAACTGTACAAAAAGTATTGGTAAATCGAGATTATCAAACTGTTTACTTTGTATTTCAATGAGATATTTTTATCTAACTTATATTATGGCGAGGTCATGAGTCTCCTAGACTGTGTTGACTGGCGCACGGAAAGTATTCTTCATTTTTTATTATTAACAGAAATAAAATTATTGCGGATATTTGTTCAGAGATTGGGTTCAAAGAAAAATGTGATAAGTACTGAATGAAGCAACGTGATGAACAAACATTGTAATGAAGTCACGCAAACCATTGAATTACCGGCAGGTCAAAGTTCTTCTGGTCTAATGTAAGTTGAGATACTCCCATGATTTATAGGGGTCATTCCGCAGCTACTTTGCAGCCCATTTAAAAGGTTCAAGATAAGTTCCCTCATTCTGACGGAGGTTCAATAAGTGGATTATCATCAGTGGATTATCATTATTACGGGGGTCTACAGCATTTAGTTTCAGTCAATAATACGTAGGCCTATTCCGTGATAGAAAGATATCCAGTTGCTATGTATACCAGTAAAAACGATGATAAAATGTGCCATAGTTGAAGCTACTATAGTTCTTATAACTCAAGGTGAATTATTGAAAAAAGTCATATTATTTTGTCATATTTGTACGAATTGAGAGTTGCAAAATTCCAACATTTGATATATCTTTCCATTCACCACTCACTCTTTTGCGTCTTTCTTGTTTTCTTTTATCACACTTTTTCCAGTTTCTCAGTTTTCCCTGCTCTCCTCCTCGTCATCCTCCGTCTTCTTTCAATATTCCTCTTTTCTAAGACAACAAAAATTGATCTCAAATTTTAAGAGAAAATTTCACGTCTATTCAAGATTATCATTCCATAAGGTCTAATAGCTGAATTTATTTACTTACGTTTATGAGATAAGCTGTCATAAAAATGAAAAATTAATAATAATTCACCAATTGAAATAAGGAATTTAATTATGAAACACGGGTTTTTACTTTTGAATGATCTTTAATGATGACTGAAAATTTGTTTGTATAATGACATTTTCTTCCTCTACTGACAATTTCTGTTCTGTCGGACCATGGCCTTCTCTGGACTGGTGAAGCTAGAAAATGGTTAGACCAATTAAATTAAATAAACTTTTCAATACTTTTAATTCAATTTCAACTCATCCAAAGATGAATTTGAATCATGCGGCTTTTCATATGGAATATAACTCTACTAACATTCTTACTAACTACTTGCAATCAGCCTCAATTGCAAAGAGAGACAATAATTACTTTTTCTAGCAATGTGAAATTAATTTATTGTGAAGAAAATCTTGAACTGAAACTATTTGTAACTACTCTAAACCGTGAAACGATGATTTCCCATTTTAGAATCATTTTACTATGACTTTCGGCATCGATGATAAAATTAAAATACAAGGCTGCATTATAAATTAAGATTACCCCAATCCTTCAACAATACGCCGCAACACCAACACCAATTCATTTTTGATTTTCACTGCCGGGCAAAATAGGAAAATAATGATAAATCACAGTTGTTTTCTAAATGAGCATTGTTCAATAATCCTTGTAGGTCTGCAAGAGGAATTCTAATGAGATTCGTCGGACATCTTCGATCGCATGATAGGCCACAACTTGTTTTTCCTCCAAAAGACATTTTTATGTCTCTTATAATGACCTCGACTGAATGTCTGTACAGTGTCCAGCCCACGCGGAAATGACTTCATGTTGGGAGATGCTATAGCCAATTCTATTTCTAAAGAGCATCATTGGCAAGGATGTTTTCAATTACACTTTTATCATTATATTTGGATCCATGAATATTCCATTAACAAAAGTTTTCTATAGATGGTTTTGAAGGTTTGCTAACAAATAACAGTAATAACTACAGTATAACTAAAAACTACAGTAACTATAACAGTAGTAATTATTTTAGTAGTTGTTATAGACTACCAACAAAATCTTTGTCTATTGCTGTGTAGTGGAGAAAGGTTCGGTATAACTTATCTCTGTTATTGTGATCTCTTATGAAACTCTAAATTCGACTTTCTGATGTTGGTTATTTAATATAATTAAAAACGTATTTTAAACGAACATTTACTTCACGATATGTGCAAACTTTTTTTCATTCTTTTCTAAGATAACTTTCAATATTTTATTGTCATATAATTTATTGTAAGTAAATAAGGCTCTTCATGGATTATTCTATGAGCTTTTGTATGTGAATAAATAAATTTAATAATATTATTATGTATAATAATTATATATAATAAACATACTTTTTATAAGTGTTCTACAGTAAAGTACGCAGTGGAAGTTGTATTTGCTATCACCAAATCATCTCTGTGTTTCACAAAAACTCACCCTGCGTCACTTAACCACCATTGCTCCAATTTGCTACAAGAGTTTATTTAGGAAATAAATGTATCATCTTATGACTAAAACCTTTTTTTCAAGTGTTTTTCGAAAAGTTTCAAAACTGAATTGTGATTGCAGTAGGAGAAACCAAGAAATTAAATCTTGAAATTTCATGACTGAAAAGCACCACTACAATCACCATAGATTGTTGAAAAATCGTAAGAATTCTATCGTAAGCTTACTTCGCAGTTCACCACTCAATAACACTCTCTGAACTGAAGAGAATAATCTCTGTATTCTCTTCCCTTCAAAAACTTAAATATTCACGTCTTTTGTGGAGTGCGTATACAACAGACTAAAAATATTCTTTATTGATTCTAGATCAGATTATTTCCTTAGGTCTGTAAGCCTAGTTATTTATGCATTTCGAATATTATTTGTGATCATCCGGTCTTCTATTACCCATGTTGGTATAAATAACCTGGTGAAGGTTTTAAAAGCTGTAGCCTATTCTTTGAACTTTTGAGTCAAGAGACGTTTCTCCTCCAGTCATTAGATATTTATATTGACACCAATATTAATTTCGGTTTCAAACTACAAATGTGTTAAACTGGAAAACAGAGGACTATAAAGAACTGTTCTTGAAGCGGTCCGTCTCCAATGTGATGCGGACGTCATAACATCAACGATATTTCTGACCTTTTTAAAAACTGTTCTAACTGATAATGTATTCTAACGGAATTCATAGTACTGTACTATCTGTGTAGCTTGAAAATGACATTCTTTTTCGGATCTTTCCTCTTATCTTTTATTCCGTCAGTGGAGTCGTCACGTTTTCTTGCTGCACTCATATGTCAGGTAGATTAACAGTTCTCACTACATTACCGTGAGTAGTGACGCGTGACTATGGAGAAGATAATATAACAGGAACGGTGAAAATTTCCATCGACATTCAAATCGGTCTCAGATACAATATATTATGCATCTGATGGAAAACTGAAAGTTTTGTTTATTTTTGGGAGCCATGTTTCTGGAAATAAGCAAGTGTTTTTGTTTTTATTGCTGACCTTATTGTATTGGAAATACAAAATTATACTCAAAATTTCCCAGCATAAAAGTAGTACAACATTTCCTAGCATAGGCCAGAAGAACAGTATCTGTATGAAATTGAATCCAATGTTTTGAATGCAAGCCTATATAATAAACATCTACTTGCTGTTATCTATCATTTGTAATTAAGTTATCAATGTATTAACGCCGGTTATCTGTTAACGCTGGAGAGTGAGGAATTAATGAAGGAGTGAGGAAGAAGAATGGAGAGGAAGTGTAAAAGGGAGAAGGGGGAAGAGAAGAAACAGGAGAAAGAAGAGACGGAGAAAAGAAGAAGAAGAAGAGAGGTAAGAAAAAATATACTATTGAATCAAATTTGTAGGTTATTACACACTAGAAACGGAATATTCTATTGAATCGGGCAACCTGCTTGTGATACTCTAATAGGGCTATTTATAATAGCATTGTGGAATAATTCTTTCTTCACTATCAATAAATGATTACGCGAAATTCAATGTAGACAGAATTCACCTATTTGTATTTAGCCTACTATGTAAAATTGAGAAGACAACCTATAATAACTTATTGTTACTGATGAAACTTACTTGAGAAATACGCTACAAATTGTTGCATTATTTATCGGAACAGATTCGATTTGGTATGGAGATGTTATTATCATGAGCATTCCAAGGGAATAAAGTAGTAGAGCACTATGCCACTGCGGCTGTATAAAATTTAGCAGGTATTTCTTCAGACAGCTTCCAAGTACTAGAAAATAGAAGTTGATACTATCATCTACAAACAAAAACTAGAACAACAGTCAATTGGGACTCATACTTGAAAAATTTTAAAACATATCTATGTTATAAAACTTTTTAAAAGCCCTTGCTACGTGAGACTAATTGTGTGTATTTGCCGAAGGGAGTGAGACACATGTGAAGCTGCTTCAAGTCGAAACCAAAGATATAAAGATATAAATTGGCGGGCCGCTTAGCGCAGTTGGTTGGGGCGTCACAACTTCAGCTTGCGGTCGTGGATTCGAATCCCGTTCCTCCGTCTGGCATCTATATGTGTTATCAGTCACCTCATTACCCACGCACATGTCTCGGACTTACGTGGGCATCATCAGCAATAAAAAAAATCAATTATAACCTTTCTTTCTTCTATACTATTGACTATTCTTTCATTGCGGAGATTTTCTTCAGCAATTTGTTTTTGTATTTTGGATGAATTGAAAATACAAAATTTTGAGAGAAAGGTTTTGAAAGCTGTTTTAAAAAATAATGTATCCAACTATTTTTTATTTTAGATATTTCTATGTTGAAGCGTTGCAAAGGTTGAAAAACATGGAAATTGATGATAACCAACTCAAGATTTAGGCAACAAATGAACTGTAGATTGAGAAAGGAAGAGAGAGAGAGAGAGAGAGAGAAAGAGAGAGACTGAGAGAGTGGTGAGTTACGAAGAAGCTTTTAAAAAAATGTAGGCTATGTGCAAAAGTATAAATGTGAATTTTCCAAAATGTCAGCATGCTAATTTTAGAAGGAAGCTTATCCCACCATATTCAACCGTTACTTTGTTAGGTGGGAGCAGGAACTACTTTGCAGATGACACGCCACCCCCCCCCCCCCCATCACCTCATCATTCATGTTGAGCCTACGGTAATAAAGAAGTCAGAAAAATAAATAATTGGTGGCTTTTCATCGACCCTGTCCTGACCCCTTGTTCGAAGATGTCTCCTTGTAAGCGTAATAAACATGAGGGTGAATGCATAACAAACAAGACCGGCCTCACTGGACACTATTATCAAATATTTGATCGGCTCAGTTGGAAACAGGATTTATCTCGATCTTGATAATTTTATTCAAGCACAGAAACTGGAAGGCAGTGCTGGCCATACATGTAGCAGCGTAGGCAGCAAGTTCAAGGCTCTCACTCTTCATCCGACCAAATTCAGTTATGAAATAACCATGAATTATGCATTAGTACATTTTACACGTATTGTGAAGAACACTGACTAGTCAAAACACGGAATTAATTTGGGCTACCGATGGAAAGTTTCTCCTAGTTCAGTTAGTATTGTCAACTAAATTGATTGCAATATTTATTGGAATCCCAATATATATTTATATCACTTCAAAATGCTGTAGTTTTATTAAGTTCACAGATGAATGATGAATTGCATTGAATAATAACAAATAAAGATTCACTGTACATTGACTTTATTTTGTCATAGCTAAATACCCTGTCATAAATTTTTATCATGTGATCTCAAATCCTCGAATGTTGACAGATGATTATGTGCAGTGAATTATGTATCAGTACATTTTACACATATTGAGAACTAAACACACCATACTATGTTCCCATAAACATTGATCATAGAATCAACAACTCAACCACTCAGTGTTCCTCATGAGAATAAATTAATTAAAGATCCTGTTAAAACTTTTCCAACGCCTGCAGGATTTTATTAGTAGAAATGAAACTAGTGGCGAGGTCCTCATGAGTGATTGACGAAAATATGTGGTCAGTTATAGTAAAGTATCATTTTGAGCCATAATGATTAATTAGCTACTCGCAAAATAAGTCAGATGCGATTAAAATCTACACAATGAAGATCGTGAGAGCCAGATCACGTTTCCATGCCATGACTTTATAGCGCGAATCGTTACCCCAAAATGTAAATCGCCTTGTAATTCTTGGTGTAATAAGTCCGACACAGCTATGATTACAGTTGAAGCCGTCTGTTGAGTCGAAAAGATAAGAATACTCGGTATTTCGGAAAATTAGGAACTAATTTAAATACATAGAACAATTAGAATTTCCATCCTCAACAAGTTTATATCAATCACAGGTACAAACGTGTATAATTAACATTGTACATTCCTTCTTTGCACCACGCCTTCTATTGTATTATTCATAAACTTCTAACACAATAATTACATTCTTATTTATCCGCGTTTTCTGTCCAATTAAACACATTATCGAAGAGGGCTTTGCTGCTATTCCAACTCAACGTTTTTTATTGTTACACTTGGCCTTTTTTGACGCAGACTACTTGAATAGGTCATTAATTAAAGCTCGGGAGCGTTCTTGAAATATTCTTTTTCCGAGAAAATGTTTTCCGTCAATAAATATATGCTTATGCATAATGTTTAAGAGCTATTAATTAGTTCTCAAACAATATTGAAGGCACCCGCAGTGATGTAATCTGTTAAACTTATCTCTCATGAATTTCTGCGGTCTCCTATTATGACTTACTCTAGATACCTATAATATGACTTCATGATTTAACTTTATGATATGAAGGAGACACTAACGTATTGCCATGGATAACATTTGTAACAAATGAGCTTTAATAGCGGGATTTAAACAAGGTTGTTCAGTCTTTAATGAAATAGCTAGAGCTAGAGTCTAGATTGTTCGCACAATCACGAAAGCGCTTTATGGCAATAAAAGTGTCTTCATTTACATCAGTCTATGTAGGCTACTGAACTCAGCAATTAATTTTAAAGAATTCACCTCTACAATATATATTGATTGACTATAATTAATTGATACGCCTGATTTCAAACATATTCATGGGTCTGAAAAGTTAATTTTACAATTAGAGATCTTTTGAAAATCTTATTCTTTTCTAAGCGTTGTTTCAATACAAATTGATTTATTCCAGAGTTCAAATCCTCTTCTTCAACAGGTTATGTCAATTACAATAATTAAAACTATTTTAATTTTTAAAAACTTAAAAAAAACAACGGTTAACCATAGTGAGAGATGCATCCATCAGCAATGCATTTATATGCTATACTGTCAAATAAACATGAAACAACGGTAGGGCCATGTTATACGAGCGCTAATAACGCGGCGCTGATAACGCGAGAAACAGGGCGCTAAAATTCCAAGTTATACGTGACGCTACTAACGCAGCGTTGAACACGCTTCGCTAGCGCGTGCCCCTGTTGTCGACGCGAGCATTGTCGAGTCAGAAAAATTGTCCGTACAGAAAACTTTCATATCAGGCCACTACTTTGCCATCCCTATCATTTCTACTTTATTGTGCATGTATATGACGCATGAAGGCAAACACTAGAGCTCGACCTGTGATCGCATATGATGCACATGGCAGTCAAAGTGTTAATATTAATAATATTCAATTTTTTCCCGTGCGCACATACTTGTTTAATTTGCTCATTTATTGTAAACACATAACATCTTACCTCTATTGTCCTTTTCTGTGGGAGTCATTTCATACCAGGTGTCATACATCGCCTCTCCAACTTAATTCCAGCATTTAGCCTTCAGTTGTCTATTGGAATAATCATTTGACTTGACATCATAGAGAGGTGTCAGCTTCTCAATGGAATAGATGAACTTCTCCGTGTCAAACATCGCGAACTAATAAGAAAAAGAGATAACCACAGACAATGATTGGGCGTCAGATGCGCGTCGACAACGCTGTGTATAACTTGGTTCAGCGTTGCCAACGCGGCGTTGCTAGCGCTGCAGGTTGCGCTAGCAACGCTCAACGCCCGGCTAACGCGGACTCTCCGACGAAAATGTCGTTCGTATAACTTGCACCATTGATGTCCCATTGCCCCAATGAACCGAAGCTATCCCGACGCTAAATGCGTCGCGTTGTTAGCGCTCGTATAACATGGCCCGTAGATTGATAAGCTGCATTAATTATTTCAACATTGTTTTGTATAACTGTATAGCATTGTATACCTCAGGATAGACAGAGACTTTGATATTGTATAGGTCTACAACTGTGAATAGTGCAGAGGAGCATGTTAGTTAGCTGTTGGAGCCATCTGCTTCAATACAAGTACGTTACAGTCAAAACCAGCTGTGCAAATAACGAAGGCGATGCCCAACACAGGAATCAGTCCTCTCTCCTTATAACTCACACTTCTACAGTCTAGTTCACTAGCCACAGGCTTCAGTCATTTCAGGCAGTTATCGAGTCACTTATTAATGCTTATTATTATTACACAAGTGTCGCTTATTCCTTATTCTCATGTGCAAAATATGCAAATCAAACGGCAGAAAAAAGGAAATTGCACGAAAACGATGCTCATGCAGGTTGTTTGAGTTGAACCAAATGGGAAGGAAAAGGGTTAAAATAAAAATGACAGAAGCCTGTAGAATAATTGAAAGAAAAGTGTACGGAAATAAAACGAATCACGCTAATGCAAATGATGGAATCAATTGGTAAGAAGAATGTTTAAAATGTTGACGAAGAATGATCGATATTTGAAGATCTATGACATCTAGAGTTTGCAGTGATAGGGAAATTGAAAAAGTAATTGGTAGAAATGAATGAAAAACTATTTAAGAAATTATCAATATGAAGTCATTCAATTATTTATTAAGAATGTTTTGATTAAATGTTACAGAGTGAATTTACCAATCCAAATTAATATATTAGAAAAAATTCGAACACCAGAACAAGCGTAAATTGTATTGGTTTCTAAAATAATCCTTGCTATTCCTCCAAATAGCAATTTTTAACGACCTTACATCAAGCTAGTGATCACATATTGCTTACTGGAACATCTTCTCTTTGTTCACCTTATCATGGCTATGGCAGTCCTGAATTGGCTGTTGTGATTTCTTTAGCAGTCCTGAGTGGCGCAATGAGTTAGGGCGTTACCTCTCATGGCACTCTTGACTGGCTGCTTCTCCTGCGGTCACGAGTTCGAATCTCGTTCACCCTTGGATGTTTTCACCTTCTTATCATTTACCTCATTACCCATGCACAATCGCAGACTATATAGGCACACAAACGTCTGATAATATAAAAATTATCGAAAATTAACTGTTTGATTCTTATTAATTTGAACCCTGGTACCAATAATATAAACACTGAAACCCTCCAATGTATGACGAAATTGGAAAGACTTGTGTTCACCTGAGTCATTATACAATAAATACATCCTTTCAAGTTCTTTAAAGAAAAAAAAATTATAATGTAATAAGCACCAGGCTTATAACAAATAACATAGTTACCGAAGTCCACTGGTTATTTAGCCTTGTATAACAGTAGCCAGTATAATAGTTTTTTTTCCTTGTAAGGCCCGTTGGACCACTTTACTCAAAATGCAAATAATATCCTCAATTTCGTCTCTTTAATTTAATTTTTTCCCATTAAGCTTTCATTCTCTGGGATCGAGCAGCCCTCTCAGCATCTGATATTACTCTAGGCACTGGTATTCTCCTGGTAATCTCTCGGAATCTAGTGGTATGGTTATTAATTTGTCTTAATAGTATAATAGTTATAATATTATAATTTCAAGTACCATTATTATACACAACTACTTCGAAGGTTGCTAATAGTTTTCACTTATTTGGGAAGTTACTCAAAAGTGTTTTAATTTTCTTCTTAAATTAAACAATAATTCGATGACCATATTGAATTTATCTAGTATGTGGTGTGAAACGTATCAAGTTGAATCTTTATTAATCTCTCTCTGCATGATTTAAGTTATGACATCTTTGGCACTCATTCAATGCCGTCTTGATGCTGGATTCACATCTATTATTATTATCAAATAGCTTATTAAATTTTCAAATATTTATCTCTGCTAAGTATTGTACTAGGAGAACATAATTCACTAAATTTTTCAAGTTTTCTTCAGTGATTGATGATCGTCTGAGCACTGACCATTATGTTCAAAGAACTGATAATGTTCCGTTAGAAATACGATTGTAAAATACAAGAAGGTCGGTCACTCAGTCATGTGTATTCTGAATTAAGAATATCATGACTCATGACTAAGCAGAAAATGTATCTAAATTAAACCACCCACTCTTCTTTTCAATCCCACTTCAAGCATACTATAACATAAATGGAAGTCTCTGTTATTACATGTTCAATAGTAAGGAGCTTTATTGCTTTTATGAATAGTCTTACATTGATTCCCTAAATTTTGGTGAATGTATATAATGTGTAATCACATTAGGGTGTGATTATTACAGCATAGAGCATACTGCTATTTGACTAATCTTGCAGTGATATTGATATGATTTGGCTCATTGCATTCACATGAATATTATGAAATATTAACAGATTAAAAATTTAGAGTACATCAAAATGTGAATATATGTATATTGCATTTCCCCCATTGCTACGATGGATACTCTTAAGTTTCTTAATAATAAAGATCCCACAAATAAAGAAGAGTTGTGCCATCTTTCACCACCATTTTTAAACCGTTCATTTTCTAAAATTATACGGTACTTTTGATTTTTACTTCTGACTTCGTTTTTTCCATATTTTCAAATGTGCACATAGTAGCCAATATTCATTAGATTTAGATGAAATATGTTAATCTTGTATTATTTGCTGCAAATTCCTATTATTGATATCGACCACTGTCTCATGGTGCACTTTGGCATGGTTATTTAGCCTTGAATGAATAATGTGGATTTAACGTTTACCAATGAATGACCTTAGATTTCACGATAAGAGCTTTCTTGTTTAGTAAATAATTTCCGGACATGAGCATACTTAAGTTTATTGAAGGATTTGAACTCGACAATTTTCGTATAACATCATAATGTTAAGACGAGCTGTGTTGGTCAAATGAAGAGGTCGGGACTTCTTTAACGACCCTATCCTCGGTTCGGTTTTATTTGCTAGAGTTATGGCCGAGTCTCAGGGTCATGGGGCCACTTTTGAGAGCGCGGGGCCACACAGCCACGATGCAGTTGCGAGGGTCCGCATATTCCTTGTAGACCAGAGCGATAATCGCCGGCTGCAAAAATACACTGTCATAAATGCAGCTGCGCATACACAGTACGGATCTTTGTAGCATGAGTTGGTACAGTACATTACTTTAATTTCCCGTGCCTTTACTGGCGTAGAGAATTGACGTTCCGCTGTCTGAGAGATGAGGCTAGTAAAATTAAATTATAATTCAAAAAACCAAGACTAATCAACATTCATGATGTTTTTGGACGAATCAGGACTAATGCTTAAGAAGTCTAATAAATTGATGTCCAAATAAAGGCTTTAAATTATTTTCAGTCATTAAAATATCACAACATACGACATAGCTATAACTATAACTATACGTTTAACTAGTAGCTGGATAATAACTTCAAGACTGTAAATTGATATTATCTATGAGTAATAAATAATAATATTTGCAGATAGATTGCTGTGAATAAATGTGAAGCCTTCACTTTTTATCATCGTTTATTCATCCATTCGGAGAGTCCAATTTGCAAAAGTAGAAACCAATTTTTCAAAATAAAACAAAAGCTGTTTCAATGGAGGTCCGACACATTTGAAAATGGGAAACGTTGGATTCGAATAATCCTATCAGTTGCTTTGGATGTTTGTCAATAGAAAATGTCCTAAGGGAAGTGATGGTCATGAGCCGTAGCAGGTATCTATCTGTTCAATCAGATGGAGATAAGTTGCGATTTCCTGGGCACTCTTTGTAAGGGTGACCGATTAGATTGACCAGCAAAAAAGACACTGATCTCTGCTGTAAAATTACTTCCCGGTGGTTCGGAACTAAAAATGTAGGTCCTGCTCATCAATCATCATCATCCAACTAATTACCCACGCACAGGTCTCAGACCTAGGTGGGCTTCATCCACAAAAAAAAATGATTTTGATAATTATTATAGGCTACACGATAACTCATATTGTAGTACTCGTTTGATGAAGGCAGGGTGGACATGACAAATTCGAATAGTTCTTTTTTGAGTGCCAAATACAGCTCCAAATTTGAATTTTGTTCCTTATAATTCAAATAATGAATATCTCAACGTGTTGTATATGAACTCTCACGAATCACCAACTATTTAGCATAACTCTCACGCAGCGCAGCAATATGCACCAACACTGCAATATGAATGACTGCCAACTATTGTTCCAATTAAATAGGACAAGGAAGTGGCTGAAATAAATGTTCAAGACTTATTGTCTACTATCTCTAATGCGTTGTGGATGCTTTCAAATTAGACATCACCTGTTGAGGAAACAGACTCGAGAATGTTTATGTTAATGAGTTCGATAGAGATTTCAGTGGGTCATTCTTTGTTTGGAACAATGGAGAATCACCACTATTAACTTATAAACATTAAGATAACCTGGTTCTCCAGCACCCCAGCTTATTGATATTGAGAGGTTAATCATTTCGTTTAGTTTGAAAATTTAGGCTAATGTCAGCCATCGATGTCGATAATGTTCACGATTTTGAACTAAAATAAAGTTCTTGAACAATTATTTCCTGATGTGACGTTTTATATATAAAATTCTTCTTCTTCTTCTTCTTCTTCTTCTTCTTCTTCTTCTTCTTCTTCTTCTTCTTCTTCTTCTTCTTCTTCTTCTTCTTCTTCTTCTTCTTCTTCTTCTTCTTCTTCTTCTTCTTCTTCTTCTTCTTCTTCTTCTTCTTCTTCTTCTTCTTCTTCTTCTTCTTCTTCTTCTTCTTCTTCTTCTTCTTCTTCTTCTTCTTCTTCTTCTTCTTCTTCTTCTTCTTCTTCTTCTTCTTCTTCCTTCTTCTTCTTCTTCTTCTTCTTCTTCTTCTTCTTCTTCTTCTTCTTCTTCTTCTTCTTCTTCTTCTTCTTCTTCTTCTTCTCTTCTTCTTCTTCTTCTTCTTCTTCTTCTTCTTCTTCTTCTTCTTCTTCTTCTTCTTCTTCTTCTTCTTCTTCTTCTTCTTCTTCTTCTTCTTCTTCTTCTTCTTCTTCTTCTTCTTCTTCTTCTTCTTCTTCTTCTTCTTCTTCCTTCTTCTTCTTCTTCTTCTTCTTCTTCTTCTTCTTCTTCTTCTTCTTCTTCTTCTTCTTCTTCTTCTTCTTCTTCTTCTTCTTCTTCTTCTTCTTCTTCTTCTTCTTCTTCTTCTTCTTCTTCTTCTTCTTCTTCTCTTCTTCTTCTTCTTCTTCTTCTTCTTCTTCTTCTTCTTCTTCTTCTTCTTCTTCTTCTTCTTCGAAAACGCCTACCAATCTCAGATATCTCTCTTTTACAAATTAATAAAGCTTGTATTACATAATGACTCCAAGAATTCTATTTAGTCAACTAGTATTAATGAATATCCTTTTGACTACATTCAACAATATTATTTGATTTTAGGAAGGATGAACAATATTTTATCAAGTTTAAAGATCAATGCGCGTTTTCCCAGTCCCTCAGTAAATTAATAATTTAGTAGCTATTTTTTTTTTCATTTTTATTCATTTAACACACATACAAGCAAATTTACAGAGATGTAAGTGAATTGATTCAATAGCGGATCTAAGGCTTGTTTTACACATACCTAACAGTGAGGTAATCGGTGTCGTTTATCCGGTATGATTACATTTTACTATATAATTTCCAAAATGGGGTAAGCGTGAAGTGCTCCGTATGATACAGCTGAGTAAACCATACCGGTTATCCGACTGCCGGGTATGTGTGAAACAAGCATCAGTGCCGCTATTGAATTAATAACTATTAAATGATTATTTACTGAACGACTACGTAGGTTCAAACAAGAAATTGACTTTTATAACAATCTAATATTAACAACTGACAGTGTATTTCACTTTTATATAATGTTTTACTCACATATATTGGAAATGCTTTAGGAATGCATTCCACTTCTGAAAAGAGGCTGACGAAGCTTCTTTTCAGAAGTGAAATGCATTGCTCAAACATCTCCAATATCTGTGAGTAAAACATTATATAAAAGTGAAATACAGTGTCAGTTTAAATATTAGATTGTTCATTAAAACATCATGGTCATGGAAAACATCACAGATGACTATTTTAATTGAACTTTGACAGTTTTAAATCGTTCAAGACAAGTGATATTCTAAAATTGGCATCAATTTAAATAATGTTACCATATTATTCTTGATTTAATTCTGGTGCTTCGAGTTTGGTGGGATTGAAGTTCGTGATAGGCCTACTACAACAGCCATCAGTGTAGTGTGTGCTTTCTATGATGAGTTGATACATTGTGACTCATCAATAAGCTCTTTGTTGAATAGTGAGTGGTTCTCAGGCTGCAACCGAGTTTGGTAAATAATTTATCAACGGTTAAAGCCGCGATTGGTTATCTGGTTGAGACGCAGCAGTGGTTTTTAATGCGTTGAGACATATAGGTATATGAATATATAGTTATATACGAAATAGATGCCGCAAGAGACACGTGCGGACGGCGGAAAAGGCTGGAAATGTTATCAAGGAGTAACGATTGTAATTTTCAACGCTCCGCACACTCTCTCCTCACTCAATCATACCTCTCTCTCACTTTCACACACACTCCGCGGTTGTTTACACTTTTCGATCAATCAAAACCTCGGCCTCTGCTAATGTCAGTCAACTGCGCTAGCAAACAAACGAAAATCAATACCCGACTCATCATATTTGTACAAGAATTTCAGTCCAATCTCAAATAACCCGGTACTGGATTGAAGTATTATCGATTTTCACTCACACTCACTCGTAATCGCACAGATAAAAATTGGGGCTAGCTAAACTCCGAGGCTAAATATTGAATCTGTTATATAAGTTCGATATTTTCAGATATATTTGTATGCTACTAGTTTGGATATTATTAAATTTAATATATGACTGATACAAACCTAGATTCAATTTTATTCTGATATGCGTTGATTTCTTATTTCCACTGTATATTGATGACACAATCTCTTGTATTTCTTATAGATTTTGTGATATATTTCTCCTGTTATGTATGCCTACTTGAGCATTCTTTCCACTATTTCTTATCAGGAGATTATGATGAATACATTCACATTAGAAATGGAATAACTAGGATAGATGGAATAATTTATTGATGATTTCAAGATTACATTAAAAGTTTAATTGCTCCTCAGGTGATTCCTAGGTGAAAGTTGGTGGTTCCTTATTTAGTCATTTTTAATTAATTGACAGGATAAAGGGCAATTGGAAATAAGGAAAATTACATACTTCACTTTTATATAAATTATACCCATAGAACCGACATTACCAAGACACTTATTGTGCACACTTAATACAATTGTGCACACTTAATACGACCGGAGTCGGCGTAACCGAGTTGGCTTATCGCTGGTCTGATAAGCCAAAGGTCCTGGGTTCGATCCCAGTTGAGTACAAGATATTTTTCTCGAGCCACTCCCGTGTTTCGGAGGACACGTTAAGCCGTCGGTCCCGGTTGCGTATAAAAAAAGCAGTCGTTAAAAAAACGGCGAGGTGGAAGGGTCTCCCCACCACGAAAAGATATACGAATTTACTTTAATACAATTTATATGGTTCAACGATTCTTCAGGACACGAAATATAAGTGATTTCTACTATTTGCTTGTTTTCTGCTAACATCAATGTTTCAACATCTACAGAAAACCAACAATGACAGATACCCTAATACACAGCACCTCCAATCATCCAACACAACACAAACACTCAGCATTCAGGTCAATGCTACACAGACTCAACAACACACCGCTATCCACCGACAATTACCACACTGAACTAAATACAATAAAATACCTAGCACAAGAAAACGGCTACAAACACGACCTAATTGACAAACTCAATCATAAAATAAGAAACAAAAAACAGAACACCAACACCACTGACAAAAAATACATCACAATGACATACATTAATCCACAATCCCACAGACTAGCAAAAATCTTCAAAAAAACCGGCCACACCATCTCATTCAGAACAAAAAACAAAATAAAAAATGCACTTACACTCAAAACCACACTGAACACAAACAAATACGATCTCCCAGGGATCTACAAACTAAACTGCTCTGATTGTAACAAATTCTACATAGGACAAACAGGCCGCACATTCAAACAACGGTACAAGGAATACTTTTAAGCCCTGACATCCAAAGCTGAATCGAATTTTGCCGACCATATCATCCAAACTGGACACACTTTTACTGACATCAGTACCAACCTTCACATTCTACACATAAAATCTAAAGGACACGAACTCAACACCTTGGAACAATTTGAAATATACAAACACACCACACACAATAAACAAAACATTCTCAATGAACAACTAAATTTTAAATCTCACAAACTTTTTGATCACATTTTACAAAAAACCACAACACTTCTAACCAAAAAACTGACATGATGATCTAGGAGCCTCTGAAGATGGATCTCATAGATTCGAAAGTACTCGGCCAGATTAAGTGAGTTATTATACTTATTCTTAACAAATATTTGACTGCAAGTCGTTAAATTTCACATGAAAAGTTAATATTAACAACGCAGTTCGTCATGGAACAAGAAATCCAGAAATCAATGTTTCTTCAATAAGTAAGCTCACTGAACATCATCTTCTGCCTTTTAGGGCAAGGCATTGCTGCCTGTCAGGGTTCAGGCATTTCTGCCTGTACCGAACCCAAAATCCACCTTAAAGGATGCATGTTCATCCATATTTTTCTTGGGACGTTCCCGGTCTCTTTTTCCTTCTGGATTGTAGCGCATCATTTGCTTCGGAATCCGATTTTCCCTGTTCCCTCATTTAATTTATGTGTTCATACCATGAAAAATACCACGCTTTTAAATACTCTTCCCAAAATATTATGCATTTATTTAAACTATTAATATAGGATCAAATTAATACCGCACAGTTGTCAAACGAAATGGGGTCTTCCAGTTAGTTGAATTATTAATGCAAGATATAATCAATTGATTTTCCACTCATTTTCATAAGGAGAAACTGGGATTTCGAACCGATAGAGTAAGACTTTGATTGTAATCATTCATTTGATAAGAAATTGATTATAGTTTCCCAAAACAAATCAATAGGGAGACGATAGACGATAGACACATCGTCGACGGTTGTACTCTGTGTAATCGATCACATCACGATTTTCATAAGTAGACGAGACAAGAGCGCATTACATCAACATTATAAAGTGTGGCTCACTGAACAGTAGCAGATCACGTTTATTATTATAACTTTGCTGTGCCAGAAGACTGGCTGACATTAGTCACGCCTAGGAGATCAA
Organism: Conomelus anceps; assembly: GCA_948455865.1. Lineage (NCBI taxonomy): Eukaryota > Metazoa > Arthropoda > Insecta > Hemiptera > Delphacidae > Conomelus > Conomelus anceps. The sequence continues at coordinate 105,915,482 of OX418216.1, forward strand.
TAGCAACAAACCTCTGCTCAAATTATTAGGTTGAGCTCATCTTCGTACGATGAAATAGTCGATTTGCTCATCACACTTGTCATTTCATTATGTCCTCCTCAACTTCAAGGACTGGAAAGTTTGGAGGATGACAAATTGAGATTTTGAAAAAGAAATTCATTACAAGAAAAAATATTAAACACAAGTTCAATAAAAAACAAACTTAATCGATTAAAAAATAACCAGTGTAGACTGAGATAATTATAAAAACCAAATGTTTTCCTGCAAAAACCAACCCAACAGGTTAGAAAAATCGATGGGCATGATGAGCTTCATCCGACCACCTTATCCACCTATACTCTTAATTTGCTCAGCCTTATAACATTTAAAATAATATTTATTAATACATTTTCAGCTTTCTATATATACAGCAAAGCCCCGATTATCCGCAGAATTGGGTGGCTAGAGCCTTTTTAGTGCTCACAAAATTTGAATCACTCGTTGCATTATCTACACGGTTGTGGTTCCTTTTTAAATAGAATAGATACGACTTACTTGATTTAAGGGAACTGAATTATGTGCTAATAAAATGGGGTTGGGCAGCCTTAGTTGTAAGCAGAGTATTTGTCCAACTCATTAAAAGGGTAGTTTCTTGGTTGCTTTTAAATTTAAAGGAGTCTAAGATTTAGTCTCTATTCTAAATAACGAATTGGGTTTCTTTATTATTGATAACAATTTTTGTAATGTGTTTCTCTCTACTTTTTATTTTTTTTATTATAACCTCAAGCACAGCTCAATCAATGTGTTTTCTTGTCTGCCCCTTTGCCACAAGTATTTTTAGTTAGAAATAATTACTCATGAAGTTCGCTCTAATTTTAGCTGTCAACCCTGGCAGAATTATTTTATTCATATCAAAGTAAAGGGGTTAACCATTTTCAAACTAAATCGCGACAAAAAATCTATAAAATATATATATATATATACACGTTATATTCATCAATACAAGACATATTTTTAATCACTAAACATCATAAGCCAGGATTTACTTCATTTGCTCATATTGGCTAATGAGTTGAATGATTATACAAAATATACCAGGCGGACAGGGAATCGAACCCGTGGCTGTAGGAGTACAATCAGAAATAAGCGGCCAAACTCATTTTACCACTGCGGCTGCCAATAATTTTTGTGCTTATCTTCTTGTGAGTGAGATTTTTTATGTAAAGATCACAGTGCTGTAATAGAGGTCTCATTGGTTCAATATTTTAAATTAATTTCTTATTTCACAAAATATAAATTAAATAAAATACAATACAACAAAAATTATGTAGCAATATTTAATGGCTGTTTTTTAACGAATTTCAGAAAAATCCTATTGGTACAATCGAATACTTACTATACTTACTATACCTTACTATACTTAATCTACCAAAATATTTTTCTAATCTTCTGCAGATGCTATTAAAATTTTCGGGGAACCGAATAGAATTTTTTTAATAAGACCAAATTGGCCAAATTACTCTGATGAGTGGGGAAAATCTTTTCCCCGTCCTCACCTGAGACTTTGAGAATTTTTTTCTCTTGACTCTCAGCACTAATGTTAATTTCCACTTGCAAATGATTGGTATGTTTTCTTTGAGAAAAAAGAAGCTCTTCAAGCTCTCACATTACTTTTTCCTGTTTCATCTGGACAAAGGTAGAATCCTCTTTTCACTTGTAAACTGCTTATTTGATAAGACCTATCAGGAGACATGCTACAAAAACATGTGGAGGAGATACTGGAAGTAGTATAATATCCAACAGCAGGCTAAAACTTGATTTCACGTTCCATTGGTATTGTCTTCTAATTCCAATAGAATCGGAGACATCAGCAACAAGATGGTTATATATTCATATTTTGAAATATCTATAGAATAAAATTATAAAATTCACAGTAGTAGGGCAGGGTAGCGGTTCTGGCTCAGTTTAACGGCGGTTAACTAACCACGGTTAAATTTTAACGGCGGTTAAATTTTAACGGCGGTTAAATTTCAACGGGGTTAAACCTTACTTGATTTAACATAGACAAACTTAATTCAACCTGAAATAGTTAAGTTCAAGTAGAATAAACGCAATCTATCCGATCCCCAAAATTCCCATTTTCACGGAAGCTAAAATTCACGAAAAAATTTGAACTTTTTAACCCGTGAAGGGAATTTTAATTGGAAGACGCCATCTTGTTCAGCCTTCCAAGGCACCCCAAGTTCATGTATCAAATACTCCGATGAATAAAATAAAAAAAAAAAAATAAATAAAAAAAAATTAATTATCATTAATATTATCATGTAGTAGGGCAGGGTGACAGTTCCGTCACAGTTTTTCTTTAACCTGAAATTTAAGGTTAACCTAAGTCAACCCACCCAAACCTAACCTAACCTGAAATAGGTATAGCAATACCTTGCGGTATAGTCAAAGTCAAATCAACGCAATCTATCCGATCCCCAAAATTCCCATTTTCACGTGGGTTCCGAACCACGAAAAAAGTTCCGTCACAGTTTTTCTTTAACCTGAAATTTAAGGTTAACCTAAGTCAACCCACCCAAACCTAACCTAACCTGAAATAGGTATAGCAATACCTTGCGGTATAGTCAAAGTCAAATTAACGCAATCTATCCGATCCCCAAAATTCCCATTTTCACGTGGGTTCCGAACCACGAAAAAAGTTCCGTCACAGTTTTTCTTTAACCTGAAATTTAAGGTTAACCTAAGTCAACCCACCCAAACCTAACCTAACCTGAAATAGGTATAGCAATACCTTGCGGTATAGTCAAAGTCAAATCAACGCAATCTATCCGATCCCCAAAATTCCCATTTTCACGTGGGTTCCGAACCACGAAAAAAGTTCCGTCACAGTTTTTCTTTAACCTGAAATTTAAGGTTAACCTAAGTCAACCCACCCAAACCTAACCTAACCTGAAATAGGTATAGCAATACCTTGCGGTATAGTCAAAGTCAAATTAACGCAATCTATCCGATCCCCAAAATTCCCATTTTCACGTGGGTTCCGAACCACGAAAAAAGTTCCGTCACAGTTTTTCTTTAACCTGAAATTTAAGGTTAACCTAAGTCAACCCACCCAAACCTAACCTAACCTGAAATAGGTATAGCAATACCTTGCGGTATAGTCAAAGTCAAATCAACGCAATCTATCCGATCCCCAAAATTCCCATTTTCACGTGGGTTCCGAACCACGAAAAAATTTGAACTATACCGCAAGGTATTGCTATTTTAACCCGTGAAGGGAATTTCAATTTGAAGACGCCATCTTGTTCAGCATTTCATGGCACCTCAAATTCATGTATCAAATACAAATTTCCGATCACGATTAATTGAGGAAAAATAATAATAAAATTTAACCTTAAATTTAAGGTTAAGCCAACTATCCAAACCTGAAATATGTATAGCAACACCTTGTGGTATAGTTGTATAGCTGTATAGTTGCAAATTTTAAGGTTAACCTAAATCAACTATCCAAACCTGAAATAGGTATAGCAATACCTTGCGGTATAGTCAAAGTCAAATCAACGCAATCTATCCGATCTCGAAAATTCCCATTTTCACGGGAGCTAAAAATCAAGAAAAAATTTGAACCAAATCTGCTATTTTAACCCCTGAAGGGAATTTTAATTTGAAGACGCCATCTTGTTCAACCTTCCAAGGCATCCCAAATTCATGTATCAAACACCATTTTCCGATCACGATTAATTGAGGAAAAAATAATAATAAAATTTAACCTTGAATTTCAGGTTAACCTAAACCTAACCTGAAATAGGTATAGTTGTATAGTCAAATCAACGCAATCTATCCGATCCCCAAAATTCCCATTTTCACGGGAGCTAAAATTCATGAAAAATTTTTTAACGGCGTTTAAATTTTAATGGCGGTTAAATTTTAACGGTGGTTTTAACCCTAGTTTTAACGGTAGTTTTAACGGTGGTTTTAACGGAGATCAGTTACCAACTGATTAGCCATCTTGTACTAGCTTTATTATCACTTACCCAGTGGTTCGGAACCCACCTAAACTAAAGTTTATTAGATGGTTCTTGTTCAAATTTCCAAGGCGATTCAATTTCATGTATTAAACACTTTCATGTATCAATTGACATCCCATTTCCCCCTCCCATTTCCCCTCATTTTTCCCCCCTCTCTCTCATTTTTCCCCCTTTCCACCCCAGTTTTTGGGTATAAATAGAGGTGCACAGGCAGAAAATTCTCACTCCTTTGGATCGAAGGAGTTATGTTAGTTCAGGCTGAAAATAGTCAACGAGCTATACTCCCACCAGAGATTTCTGGCTCATCCACGGAGACTAGTCGCTTCCTATTTTCAGATAGGGTCCCAAACACAACCAACTATCAAACAACAGAATCAAGCAATACCACAAAAAATTTTGTATATATAAAAATGGATAAAATAATTTCATCCACCTACACATCACCAATCTGCCAACACAGCATCAACAAAAACTGTCTCTTTTTCGTATGGAACTCATTCAACACAATTGATGTAAAAATATTGTTTGAAAACCTTAAACCTCATATAATTGATATAATACTTGAAAATTCTGAAAAATTCCACCACAATATTAAATGGTATGTGAGTTTAACAGTTAAATTGAAAAAGATTTCTGCTGATAAAGAGTTGTATGTTGAACCAACATTTCATGGACAATCGAGGTCTGTAATCTCAGTCCATGAGAATCTTGATAAATTCAACATACAATGGGAGGAGGCAGAGGGAAAAATTATGGAAGGTTTAGATAAATTCATAAAGTTGGAGAGTGGTTGGACTATAGACATATTCAAACAATTTAATTTCAATATGGTTAGATACAGACCAATAAGTGGTTCTGGCTCATACATTCCTACTCCAGTTAAAATTATAAATAGGAAAGCTGTTATAAATGTGAGAAATGAAGATGATCTCTGCTTTGTCTGGTCCATCCTCTCCTATTTCAACACCAATAACAATAATTATCGAGTATCTGCACTTAGAAATCTACAACATATTATTAATATTGAAAATTTATGCTTCCCACTAAAACTGCAACACATACCTAAATTTGAGAACCAAAACACAACAATAGCTGTTAATGTTATTGCATATGAAGAAGAGAAAGATATGTTCTATCCAGTCTTTGCATCCCAACACAGAAAGAGAGAGCATACAATCACCCTGTTGTTGTTATCTAACAAAGAAGAACAAAAACACTACACCCTTGTTAAAAATCTATCCAGACTACTATCACATCTAACAAAATATGAAGGTAAAGTAGAAATTTGTCCCCACTGTTTTCAAAGATTCACCAAATCAAACGCAAAACGTAATTTAGAAAAACATATTGAATTGTGCTCATCACACCAAACACAATGCATTAAAATTCCACAACAAAACACTGTTTTAAAGTTCACAAATTTCTCCTACACCCTACCCACCCCCTTCACCATATACGCCGACTTTGAATGTTTAATCAAAGATGAAAAACATATACCATGTGGTTATGGATATGTAATAGTAAATGAAAGTGGATCAATTCATTATGGACCAAGGATAGTTAGAGCATCCAACCTGTCTGAATCATCAAATTTAATAGAAAAGTTTCTGGATGAATTAGATGAACATGGAAATGAATTGAAAAAGCGATTGAAAATACAAGTGCCAATGCAGATAACAGTAGAAGAAGAAAACAAATTTAAAATGGTAGATGTGTGTTGCCTGTGTAATAAGAGCCTATTGTTTGATCGTGTGCGACACCACTCACATTCAACTGGAAAGTTTATTGGAGCTGCTCATCAATCATGTAATCTTAATGCAAAACAGGTGGAGTTCATTCCTGTAATATTCCACAATTTCACCGGTTACGATTCCCACTTCATTGTTCAATCACTCAATAAATATAAAAAGAGAATAAGTTGCTTAGCTAGAACAAGTGAAAAAATAATTTCAATAACACTAAATAACACTCTAAGATTTATCGATTCACTACAATTTCTGAATTCATCTCTTTCGAAATTGACAGAAAATATGTTATCAAATGCTTTCCAACTGATTTCAGCACATTTTCCAAATAATGCAAATTTACTCTTGAAAAAACAAATATACCCATACGAATATATGGATTGTTTTGAGAAATTCGAAGAAACACAATTACCTTCCCGGGAAAACTTCTACAACAAACTAACCGATTCAGATGTAAGTGAGACTGACTATCAAAATGCTATAACCGTTTGGAATGCGTTCAACTTGAAAAATCTTGGTCAATTTCACGATCTCTACCTAACCACTGATATACTCTTACTCGCCGATATATTTCAATCTTTCAGATCAACATTCCAGAAAACCTACAGTCTTGATCCATCCCACTTTTATTCGCTACCACACTATTCATGGAATGCAATGTTGAAAATGACTGGTATTGAACTTGAACTTTTAAGTGATCCAGATATGCACCTGTTTGTAGAGTCCGGTATTCGCGGGGGTTTAAGTGTAATCCCCAAACGATATGCAAAAGCCAACAACCAATATTTATCTACATATGATGAAAATTCCAAAACCACATTTATAATCTACTTAGATGCAAATAATTTATATGGTACAAGCATGAGTGAACCACTACCACACTCTGGATTCAAGTGGCTATCTAATGAGCAAATTCAAAATTTCGATGTTACAAAAATTTCAGATGAATCACACGTTGGCTACTTTTTAGAAGTCGATCTTGAATATCCAGAAAGTCTACATGATATGCACAACCATTACCCCCTTGCACCAGTAAAAGCCACACCGCCATCAGGGCGATATGAGAAATTGATTACAACTTTTGAAAATCGTAAAAATTATATTCTACACTACAAAAATTTGAAACTTTACATGAGATTAGGTTTGAAATTAACAAAAATACACAGAGTGATGCAATTCAATCAATCAGCCTGGTTAGAGCAATTTATATAATTAAATACCGAGTTGAGAAAGAATTCAAATAATGATTTTGATAGAGATCTATACAAGCTATGTTCTAATGCAATTTATGGAAAAACGTTGGAAAATGTAAGGAATCACAATGATTTTAGGATTATAACTGATGAAAAGCAACTTGATAAAGTGATTGCATATCCAAGAATGAAATACTGGTCCAGATTTAACGATGATGTTGCTGGCGTATGTCTAAATAAGCTTGAGGTTCATCTAAATCGTCCCATTTATGTGGGTATGGCAATACTTGAGTCAAGTAAAGCAATAATGTACAAATTCCATTATGATGAAATTCTAAAAATGTATCCCAATGTTGAACTGCTAATGTCTGATACAGATAGTTTTATGTATCTGATTCAAACAAACGATATTTATAAAGATATTGAAAGAAATTTGGATTTATTTGACACATCTAATTATCCAAAAGACCATCAATGTTACAGCACAAAACATAAAAAACAACTAGGTAAATTTAAGGATGAGTGTGGTGGAAAAATAATTTCTGGGTTTGTTGGACTACAAGCCAAAATGTATGCAATTCGCATAGGTGATTCAGAAAAGAAGGTTGCAAAGGGAATTCCCAAGAGTGCAAATAGAAATCAATTGAGATTTGAAGATTATAAAGAATGTCTGTTTGATGTAAAACACAAAAATGTAACATCATCAGCAATTGAAAGTAAACTGCATCATGTCTATACTGTTCAACGTGAAAAACTAGCTCTTCAACCTCATGATGATAAACGTTTCATACTACCAAACCGAATTGATACTCTAGCTTGGGGCCATAAAGATATTCCAATAAGAAAACGTAAAATTCGTGAGCAGCAGCCATCTCAAGGAAAAGTACAAAAACTTTAAAAACCTGAATAACTTTAAAATATAAAGAAACTTTAAAACCTGAAAAACTTTAAAACCTGAAAAACTTTAAAAACCTGAAAAACTTTAAAATAAAATAAATTTTTTTTTTTTGCTTAAATAGGTGCGTAGGTGTAGGTACCTATACCTAGATTAATGTGTGTCCTATGTAGGTGTGTGGGTGTAGGTACCTATACCTAGATTAATGTGTGTCCTATGTAGGTGTGTGGGTGTAGGTACCTATACCTAGATTAATGTATGTTCTATGTAGGTGTGTAGGTGTAGGTACCTATACCTAGATTAATGTATGTCCTATGTAGGTGTGTAGGTGTAGGTACCTATACCTAGATTAATGTGTGTAGGTAAAAAAAAATATTTTTTATTATTTGATTTATACTTTTTTAAATTACTCTAATTATATATTATATTTATACTTCTTTTTAAATTACTATACTACTTTATCATTTTGTTTTGTTAATATTATTTGTTTACATTACTTTTCTAACAATTCCACTCAATGGTGTATATTCATAGATATTTTCATATATAATGAGACAGTATGCAGATGTATTTTCTGGGATATTTGCAGTTGTGTCAAATGAAAGTTTCACATCTAATGCACCCGATTTCAAAAGTTCACTTTGATGAGAACAGTCTATCACAATTAGTGGTGTTTTTTCAAATTTATCAAATGCTATTGATGTTCCCGAATCACTTTGTTTGTAGTAGGCATGTTGAAAGGCGGCAAACATCTGATACAATGTATGTTTATTACCCATAATATTATCATAGGGAAAGTATTGTGCATTCAAATACAAGCGAACATTATTCAAATTACAAAAATCAAATTGAGATATATCATTACGAAGGCTATTCTTTCTATTAGTTTGCAGTCCTAGTACAACAAATCTTGGTTTATCCATTTGTGATGCTGTCTTAACAGTCCACTGATGACTTGTGCTTTCTGGTAGGGTAGGATACTCATGTAATTGCCATGATCTGAATGGAAGGCTAATTGGTTTATCATTGTGAGATAATTTCAGTAGATTAAGACGAATTGTGTCTGCTACATGTATGTAGGGTACTTTCCATTGTATTTTTGTTAGATTAATTTCGATTTTAGTACCAGCGGTGGTTTGAATTGCATTTAAATCAGATGAAGATCGAAGCAGAACCAATTCTTGTTTTACATTCAAAATAATTTTTCTATAGTCTTCCATGAAGCCTAACCACATTTCCAGTGGAATACAAAAGCTGAATTTCTTTTTATTTGCCCATCCATCTCGATTCCATCCTGCATTCTCCCATATACATTTATTTTGTGGAGTTTCGCACAAGAGGTTTTTCATTGTTGTTGTCATCCCAACGTTACGTGTGCGGTCAACTTCGACTCCACCCACCTCATATCTAATCTCATCGAATAAATAGGCTATTCCATTGTTCACTAATACAAAGTCAACTTCAGTATTGTCTGCTTTTTGTACTTTAATATTACCCTCTATTAGAAGATAGCTTTTACATGGTAGAGTGTAGACATCCTGTTGATTTACATTGATACGAATTTCATCATTATTTTTGTATGTTTGTGATGCATATGGTGTGTGAGTGTGATACTCGAATTGGGTTATACTCTCATCGAATTGTACTTTCTCACCAACATTGAATATTGAATCAATTTGCATACCGTGAGGAATTTGGTGATTCATTGTTTATATTTTTATTATATACAAAAAAACCTAATCTTTGTAGTAGTTGTCTATTTTTAGGTGTAAGTGATTTCCTATCTGTTGCACCATGCTGTTGTGATTGATGATTTTTTGTAAATATTAGCATATTTTTTATATATGTAATTATACACTAACTGGTTTTTTTCTTACATGTAAGCGTACTGTTATTGTTTCTCCACGAAAGTTTACCACATTCCCATCCTGATCGATTATATTTATACAAATTTGATTTATTGTGTTTGTATTGATTGGCATGTACACCACAGTTGTGGGTGATTCAATTATTTTATAGCCGGGTGGTACAATTGTGTAAAACTCATGAATTGTGTGACCTTCACTGCCATTATTGTATGAACCCTGTGCAATATTGCATTCTACACGTATACTATTCACACGCATTATATGAACGGGTTTTGTTGATATATGCCATTTATTTGCTAGTAATTTTTCATGTTGAAATCCAAGTATTGGACCAATGCTGTCCTTCATAGTTAGATCAATATCTTTATCTGCATACAGCTCACACTGTAGCGTATTGTTGTTGGCTTTGATTCTCAGTTGACTGCTTGTCAGTTTAAGATTATTTCGAATATAATTTAGAATATCCTCCAATTCGTATGATCCTTCTGGTATTTCAACCACACGCCCATCATACACGAACTTATTATTTACATTTGTTTCAATATTTGGAATTGTATTGTATGTGTACATGTTTACTAGACCCACTTCATAGTCAAAGCTATCCAATTCAACTGGTGGGAAGATTTCACTAACCAATGGATTCTTGTTTGCTGTTAGCGTAAACATAATCACTATATTTTTTATACAGCCACAATAGACACAGATGTCCGCATGAGTGCTCCATTTGTTGATATTTCTTGTAGTTGTATCGAACTCTTACACCTTGCATATATTTCATAAATTCAAGTGGTGGACTTAGATTACCAAAACTGTCAAAATAGTCACATAGATTAGCGTTTTTGAAGTAGCACGTCCAATGAGTGCCTTCACCAATTTCATTATCCAGATTGATTATACCCAGTTCTAGGTGTTTGAGTGGTGTATTTGGTAGTTTATCTCTCATATAAATTCCACATAACGGTAAGTCAAGCTGTTTTGCATACTTTATTATATCTACATTTGATAATGGGGATTTTTTTTAAAAATGGCTTTCAATGCACTCTCTACCTTCTTCTTCTTCTTCTTTATACCACAACCTTTGTACGGTTTCAAATAGACACCTTTGCCGAGTTTCTTTCCTCCTCCACCAAATTTCACTTTTGCATTCATAAGATTTGTAACTAGATAGGCTGCTGCTCGTTCAGGAAGACTAGCATCGGCTGCTTTTACTCTTTCCCATGCAAGTGCTGCAAGTTTCCTATCAGCTTCCGTTCGATTTTGTGTTGGGTCACTATAGGCTATATCATGCTCTCGACACGCTTCATCTAATCTATTTATTCCTTTATCTCCTCTTGCTAATCGTTTTTTCAGGTTTGTCGCGGGTCCACAGAATTCGTACCCGGGAATATGGAGCTCCATGGGCAGTAGATCAATTGCTTTATTAATTACGGAACCCAATATACCAGATCCCAACTTCTTTTTCATTGACCTCTTCTTTTTCGGAGTATTTTTTCTATTCATTTTTATATAGATAATTTTTCTCATACCATCTTTTAAATGAAGAATTATAGATGGAGAGATCCTTTACAGCCTCTCTATAGTTGGTAAGTAATTGTGGATCTGTCATGTGTTTCCACTGTTGTCTAATATCAATGTTTGGTAAGTAGAAATCTTTAACTGTATCTATTTGTTGTGCTAGAGTAATGGCGTTTTGAAACAAGTTTATCATCTCTTCTCTCTCCAAGTCCAGTGTCTCTTTTCTACTCAAATGTCGACCAAATTTATCAATAGTCATACTTGTTTTTATTATAATTCATGTTTGTAGATAAATTTACTCTCAAACAATGCTCTAAAAAACCATGGATTTTCAGTTTCCTCTGAATATTTTCTATACTGATCAAATAGATTTGGGTCTGTCATTGCTCGCCACTGATCAATGTTGTTGAGATCAACTCTTGGAAGGTGGTGTGCTGCAAGTGGTATCAATTGTAGGATATCAATTAAATTCTGCACCAATTGTTTCAATTCTTCATTGATATTTGCCTTTCTACTTGCATTCAAATGTCGCCCAAATTTATCAATAGTCATTTTTATAATACTAAATTACCACCTATAATGATACCGATTTCACGTAATTCTTCAATTATTGATGCAATTTCTGAATCATGACCAGTGTGTCCGGCAAGTTTTGAATTAATCAACAATTCCAATCTTTCACACAATTCATTTGGATTATCCCAATAGGTGTAGACGTTGCTGTTAGGTGAGGTTTCAATTTGCATATCATGTATTCCACTACCCAGTTTTTGTTCAACTCCTTTAACACGTTTAGGTGGAAATAAATCTTTAATTATGCGAGTGTATTTATAACTGGTATTTCTTTTCACACGTCCCAATGCATCAAGATGAACTCCAGTTAGTTCAAGTATACGTTTATAGTCGACAAGATCACCTTTCCTATAGATGAATGTATCTGGAATTGCTTTGAATAGCAGCTCTAGTAGACCATGTGTAAGCGGGAATGATTTATTACCATCAATAATGATTTTTTTATCATCAAACTTGATAACTTTCTTTCCAATTTGCCATTCATTGATTGTGGGATTAAAGTGAACTCCATACAGATTTTGACCTTTTGTTGTTCTCATAAAATTATCAATGTATTTACCTATACGATTTCTAGATGCAAATTTCCGACTAGACTCTCTACTGTCTCTTCTACTACTTTCATCTAAATTACTGGGAACATTGGAGGTGTCTAAATTAGAAGATTCTAAATTAGAAGATTCTAAATTACTGGGAACATTGGAGGTGTCTAAATTGGAAGAGTCTAAAAAACTGGGAACATTGGAAGAATCGAAAATGTTTGTTGTGTCTAAATTAGAAGCATCTAAATTAGTGGAGTCTAGAATGGGGTAGTCTTCCTCCTCCTCTACCTCCCCCTCCTCTTCCTCCTCCTCCTCCTCTTTCATTTCCTGTTTAACATCAAGTTGTTGTTGTTGTTTAAATTGATTCAATGATTCTGTAATTGGTTTATATTGTTTCTGTAAATTTTCTTCTTCACTAATTGCATCATACGATAATTCTCGATGTTTTCGACGTATAGAGTCACGCAGCTGTTTTATATTATTCTTAATGACTGTCAATTCTTTTAGATCCTTTTTCAGTATCATTTTTATAATAGGATAAATTTATCAAATCCAACTCTGTATCTCCCGTTATCCAGTCCACAATCTTTGTTTATGACTAGAAAATTATTATTATTCCATGCTTGAGCACACATTCTACTGAACTCTTCCCTACTCAAATCTGGATATACATGATCATGATATATGTGTTGTAGATTACGATTATCCTGTTTGAATATAACAATCAAATTACTGTTGTCTCTAATCAATTGTTTAGGAATACTAGAGTACGTTTGACAGATGTAGAAACTATCGATGTTTTTGTGTCTACCCATACTAAAATAGTCTCGAATATTCTGTTGTTTTTCCATACAAATATCATCGAAAATCATAACTGAATTGGGGTGTGCATCGTTTGGGTGTGGTATTTCTTCATTATGCTGGTACAGATTGAATCCAACCTCGGCTACTTGACTCATAATTTCCTTGAGAAGTTGATACTTGTCTTGCTGGTGAGATTTGGTGAATACATATAAATGTGAAAACTTGACACCATTCTCGGCAAATAATAAATTAAAAACAGTATTTGTTTTTCCAACATTGGACGGTCCACACACAATACATCTTACACTATTTGGTAGAAGCACACTGTGTCTTATTTGTTGCTTTTTATTTAAATACTTGTCAAAGTTAATCAGTGGCAGTTTTGATTTGTGCTGTTTTAGCTTCATTTTTTAAATGTATTATTATCAATCCATGAATTGTATTTCGAATCAAAACCCAACCATTTCACATACAATTTATTGCCTTTCTTCTTTAACACTCTTTCAATAAGATACACATCTGGATACTTGGTTTTCTTCATTTCATACTCATAGAATGCACCCTTAATAATTTTATTGTTATCGTCTTTGAGGTGATAGGTGGGGGGGATGCTTGGTAGTACATTGTGTACAGTGAAAATCTCATTAGTATAGTTTGGTAGGTATCCTTTATCAAATATTCGCTTGTAACGAGTGATTCGAACCTTATCGCCAATTTTAAACTTTTGCTTTTTAAGTTTGAAGGAACGCAGGGTCGCCTTATCAATATTCATCAGTACATACTTTTCATTTTCAGTATTCACCTCACTCGGTTTCATGCGAGTGGTTCGATGAACGGTGTTATTGTATTTGTCTAACAGTTTTGGGAGTAAATTCAACCATTTATAATTTCCCTGTACAGTGAATTCACGAAACATGTGCTCTTTCAGGGTCCTATTGAAACGTTCACAGATTGCCGCCTTCTTATTGCTGAAAGTACTATAGTGATTGATATTGTACATTTTAAAGAGTTTTTGAACAGTAGCATTGTAGAACTCTTTACCGGCGTCAGTTTGAAAATTCTTTATCTTATTCTGTTCAAGTATTGGTTTGAGGGCGTTTGCCACATCATTACCCGATTTACTTTTCAATGGAATTGCAAATGCGAATTTACTAAAACAATTTATTACTGTTAGTATGAATTTGAAATTTCTATTGATGGTACTGTAATTTGACATATCAACAAGATCGGCCTGGTACAGATCTGTTACGCCTTTGATTTCTGTACGACGTGTGGGAAAATTGTGTCTAACACTTGCATGTAATTCTTGAGCAAGTCCTTCTCTTGTATTCATTTTTTTTTTATATCAGTGTTTTATACTAGAGTTAGATCACCACTAAAATTTCTGTTAAAACTACCGTTAGAACTAGGGTTAAAACCACCGTTAAAATTTAACCGCTGTTAAAAATTTTTTCATGAATTTTAGCTCCCGTGAAAATGGGAATTTTGGGGATCGGATAGATTGCGTTGATTTGACTATACAACTATACCTATTTCAGGTTAGGTTTAGGTTAACCTGAAATTCAAGGTTAAATTTTATTATTATTTTTTCCTCAATTAATCGTGATCGGAAAATGGTGTTTGATACATGAATTTGGGATGCCTTGGAAGGTTGAACAAGATGGCGTCTTCAAATTAAAATTCCCTTCAGGGGTTAAAATAGCAGATTTGGTTCAAATTTTTTCTTGATTTTTAGCTCCCGTGAAAATGGGAATTTTCGAGATCGGATAGATTGCGTTGATTTGACTTTGACTATACCGCAAGGTATTGCTATACCTATTTCAGGTTTGGATAGTTGATTTAGGTTAACCTTAAAATTTGCAACTATACAGCTATACAACTATACCACAAGGTGTTGCTATACATATTTCAGGTTTGGATAGTTGGCTTAACCTTAAATTTAAGGTTAAATTTTATTATTATTTTTCCTCAATTAATCGTGATCGGAAATTTGTATTTGATACATGAATTTGAGGTGCCATGAAATGCTGAACAAGATGGCGTCTTCAAATTGAAATTCCCTTCACGGGTTAAAATAGCAATACCTTGCGGTATAGTTCAAATTTTTTCGTGGTTCGGAACCCACGTGAAAATGGGAATTTTGGGGATCGGATAGATTGCGTTGATTTGACTTTGACTATACCGCAAGGTATTGCTATACCTATTTCAGGTTAGGTTAGGTTTGGGTGGGTTGACTTAGGTTAACCTTAAATTTCAGGTTAAAGAAAAACTGTGATGGAACTTTTTTCATGGTTCGGAACCCACGTGAAAATGGGAATTTTGGGGATCGGATAGATTGTGTTGATTTGACTTTGACTATACCGCAAGGTATTGCTATACCTATTTCAGGTTAGGTTAGGTTTGGGTGGGTTGATTTAGGTTAACCTTAAATTTCAGGTTAAAGAAAAACTGTGACGGAACTGTCACCCTGCCCTACTACATGATAATATTAATGATAATTAATTTTTTTTTATTTATTTATTTTTTTTTATTTTATTCATCGGAGTATTTGATACATGAACTTGGGGTGCCTTGGAAGGCTGAACAAGATGGCGTCTTCCAATTAAAATTCCCTTCACGGGTTAAAAAGTTCAAATTTTTTCGTGAATTTTAGCTTCCGTGAAAATGGGAATTTTGGGGATCGGATAGATTGCGTTTATTCTACTTGAACTTAACTATTTCAGGTTGAATTAAGTTTGTCTATGTTAAATCAAGTAAGGTTTAACCCCGTTGAAATTTAACCGCCGTTAAAATTTAACCGCCGTTAAAATTTAACCGTGGTTAGTTAACCGCCGTTAAACTGAGCCAGAACCGCTACCCTGCCCTACTCACAGTACTTATCAAATCCTGTACTAAAAAAATATTTATAATTCTAAAACAAATTATATATGATTTGTCAAACTTCTGTGTAGCGAACTTCTAAGCAAACTCCTTAAAAGTATTTTTATGGCGTCCCTTCTTTACAACATTACTTCTTATTGGAAAACACCTCTCAAGAACTAACTTTTTGCCTTCATAATTTTACCACTAATCCACAATAATCAAATTCTTTATGCTGAAGTTCAACTGTCTTTCACAGCTGGCTACTTGAAAAGTACCGAAAGAAGTCGATTCAAATACCTTGTAAATTTATTTTGAAAATTTGAGAATGAATATCATAATAAAAATATTATTAGAGATTCTAGTCATTCTGAAATTATTGTAGATTGTTGGATGTGAATGTAAGAAAAAAAATGCATGTAGCACCTATAACCAGTATTTTTGAGCTCTTACACATGATAGCATCTGCATGTTCAATTATTTATCTCCAGTGAAAGGGAATTATTGATTGCAGGATACTCAAAGTGCGAAATTCTCATATGGATGAAAATAATCTTCATCTTGTAGGTCGGACAATGCAGTAGTTTATTTCCAGCGACTGTTAATTTTGCAAACAAAGGCCCGATGTCACTTGGCTCCAATATAAATATCTCACTGCCCGTGTTTCCAGTCTAGAACTCGCTTCGTTCTTCTTATTATAAAACGTTCCGACTCGCTGATCTTATTCGTCTCTTTTTTTTACTCTATTCAAATACTAAAACAAAAATAAACTGGATACTTCCAGTGATCAATCCTGAGAATAACGTATGAGCTGGAATAATTTTAGAGATTGAAGAGCATAATTAATTTTTTTTAAATTGTTCACATCAAAATACATGATGACAAGAAGAGGAAGGATTGATATAGGCTACCTGTATAGCTCGAGTTCAACTGAGCTAAACACCTAGTCTTTGCACAGGAAAAACTTAGAATAGTCTTTTCTTAACGGATTCATATGTATTTTCAGGCGTTGAATCCGAATCTGAACTTTGGCACCTCGAAAAACGCTTGCGCCAGGAGATAATTCCAGAATGGCGGCCAAAATATTTTGGCAATCTGCAGCGGTGGAAAAATTCAAGAGCAATAATTGTACGACGATTATTTATTCTCTGTGATTTTCTGAATCCAGATAAGTGATTTTCATTTTTGAGAAAATTGCTGTTCTTGTGGTGTTCCCAATATGGTGGACAACAAAATCAGTTTTTACAGGTTTTCAGTGAAATAACAATAATATCTCGTGAAGCAAACGTTTTTCGTGGAGCCAGAGTTCAGATTCGGACTTAAAAAGCATAAGAATCATGGCTAACTTAAGTTAGCTAGAGAAGGCCATGGTAACAATTCATCGAGAAAAAGACTAGTATACATTTTTCCTTCCCACCAAAGTACTTGGGTACTTCCTTACTTGACAAAGTACTTGGGTAGGCCAATGAAATTACATCAATACACTGTTTTTTGGAGTTACAGTAGGCCCGTTACACACACATCGATTTCATCCGTTCGGTAAGATCTTGAACGGTCCACATTCCAACAGTGGCGTGAAGAAATAAATGAGGCTCTTCACACACATCGATATTATGCCGAACGGTTATGACAACCGTCCGTTGCCGTGAAGCAGCCGTCCAATGTCTCGACCAGGACAGCCGCCATTCGGTAGGCAATGGGTAGAGGTATAAAAAACTTGTGGGCATTTTCAAACACATCGAATTTGACCGTATGATAATTTGCATTGTTTATTCAATCCATTATCTATTTGCATTGCTTTTCCTCTTCCGAGGCTTTTCTGTATCTGTCTATATAAATAAAGTAATTTTATTCTTATCTTATCTCTATCTATCCCCATAAAACCGTTTGGAGTTCAAAATTTGTTCACTTTGTCCATTCCGTTAGAGAACAACCGAGCGGCTGAAATCGTACGGCCGACATCGGTATGTGTGAAACGGCCCTTAGTGTCCTTATCGTTACCAAGCCTTGCCTAACCATAAAGCGGTCAGAAGTTTATGGGGGTTAACTTGATCCCCAACGTAGGACCCCTTCCCCTTCTTCAACAATTAATCACACTACATTGAGTGATAGCTCCTTTTTCGCAGCTCATTGGGACAATCCAAATTCATAAATGTAAAATGTCAAATTTCTACCACTTTAAATTTCGACCTTTTACACTTGAAAAGGGTAATCAAAATATATTATATAATAAAAACTTAAAAAACACTTTTAAGTGAAAATTATGACTCACGTTATGGCGTGACGGCCGTCTCACTCTGTTGTCAAGAGTATCGTCAGACGACCCACATTACACTGATTTAAGGCATCTGCCTTAAGTCATGATGCCTTACCGTGGGTCGATAGTACTGTGGGTCGTCTGACGATGCTCTTGACAACAGTGAAACGGCCGTCACGCCATAACGTGAGTCATAATTTCTCCTTAAAATTGTTTTCCAAGTTTTTTTTTGTATATTAGTGGAAACAAGAAGGATCTTCAACATCAAATATTATAAAATAATAATAATAATAATGTATCAAATAATGTTTTAACTTCATCTAAAAATAGGATTGAAAGGTTCTAATGATACTGATATCAAAGTACAAGCTACTATCTAAAATATTACACCAACCGATATTTTTATTTGTTCATGAGATAGACCTATTTCAACATTGAAAAATTGTAATTTTCCTTGGCTTACCCTTTAAGGTGAAATAAATCGATTTATTACTCGACGGAGTGAGATTGACCGTTAAAGGGGATGAGGGAAGCCACCTTCACTACCCGACAATGTGAGGTAACTGACAGCACGAAGTCCAATGAACCTGAGAATGTTCTAAATAATATTTTTATTGAGTAAAGACACTTATTATAATTTAAAATACGGGGAATTAATGTAATTTCATTAGTCCAGTAGGCCTACACAAGTACTTTGGTTGAGGGCGTGGATGAAACATAAAGTAGTCTTTTTCGATGGATTTAAAAGCGCTGAATTAGAAACTGAACTCCGGCACACCAAAAAAAGTTTGCTTCACGAGATATTATTGTTATTTACTGAAAACCTGATAAATATTGGGAATATTTCGAAAACGCGAATTTTCTTGCAAATGAATATTACATATTCGGATGTAAGAAATTGAAAACAATAAATAATCATTTCACAATTATTGCTCTAGAATGTTTTCCTCCTATAATGTTATCCGCCATGAATTGCCAAAATATGAAATTCCGACTGCCATCTTGAAAATGTTTCGTGATATAAGCGTTTTTTGATTTACCAATGTTCTAATTTGCTTTCAGCGCCTAAAAATACATAAGAATCCGTTGAAAAAACCTACAGTATTTTTTTCCAGGAATATCTGGAAACTACTTGACATACCTGGCTATACTGGATTTACAGTAGAAGTACGGTACTGTAAATGCACATACATAAATCCACTTTTAAATAATAAAACACATCAATCGTCAAGCAAATTTTTTACACAACCGAAAGTTTTGACCAATTCATAGGAGTTATTCAAAATGATGAAGGATCAGAGTAAAAACTTTGTAGATATAAATTAGCGAGAGCAATTTGTCAAGAAAACCATGTCTTCGAAAATCTCGTCTTGTCAAGTGTTTAGCAATCTTCTGCAGACTTCAAATTCTCTTGACAATTATACATTACCTGTAATTGACCTTTTTAATCCATATGGAGTATTTTATTCGTAATAAATTTAATTTTGAGATTATTGTTACGAAAGCAAACAAGCAGTTATTTACGCACAAAGAACTATGTTGTTCTACATAGATCATTCCATTCATGGTCGTACGTGCCTTGAAACCCAATCTGCGATCTCTTGCTTTACACATGTCTTTGTCAATCTTATTCTTCAAGTCTGCAACTCTCTCACTCAATTGATCTTCTCGTCAATTCTACATTCTTGTAAATAATTACTGAAAATAAGTATTAGCTTACCATTATTTGTTGATCTGTTTTTCTTTATTAATTGAACTTACAATAATTAATTTGTGTGAATAGACTAATTCGTGTAAATAAAGTGCAAGTGTGAACTTTAATGTTGCCAGCCTTATTTTAGCCATTAGAACCCGTAACATTATGTTCTTAATTTATACTCTGTTAATGTAGCGTAAAACCAAATTTTTAAGGTCAAAACAAGAATTTGTATTTGTCAGTCCAGTGACCTGAATTGAGCGAAATATAATGAATTATGATTATCAAAATATACATTTTTTCAGTAGGTTCTACACTCTTTATACTCCTACCGTTCTGCCACAGAAAAAATATTTTAAAATTTATACTTCGATAGTTCTATTTGATATCGAAATTTATCGTTTTTCAGTTGAATTTCTTGAAGTGGCGTGAACGTTGACTTTCAAAGCTGGGTTCCCCACATTAACAAGAAATTGTTACAATTAGAAAATGACATGTTAAGCATTTATACTCTAGTAAAAATACTCTTGGAAATGGAAATCAATGAAGAGGTAAACCAAAAATGTTAATCTTTGGCTTTATGCAAAATCTTTGGCTTTAATCTTTACAAAGAGCAACACCACTGATAAGTTGAGTGATGTATGAATAGGCGTTATGAGGCGAGTCTGAGTATCGGAATTACGGATGTGAGCTTAGCATAAAATTCAGTAGCAGAATATTGTGTTTTTCATGAGTTAAAAAAAGCTTTGAGTGGGGAAACTGTTTCTCAAGTTTGAAGGTTTTGTATCAAAAGTCTGTTGCACACGGTTACATAATCCTTTCCAACTTCATTTGCTTAGACATGATATTATGCAAGTGATAGAGACCTAGGAAAATTAAAGTTGAGGTGTCAGTAATACGAATGTTGGCAATAATTCTCTGTTCATGATTCACGCTTCAAAGGCACTAATCCAGTAGACGTCATTTACATCCTGGAAGTCACTATTCAGCATGCTGTGATCTGATGGGTGTTTGAATGACAAATCCACAAAACCGTCTTACGAAATAATCCTCACCAGAGATTTCTTTGAGCAGCAGTTTTTTTACGGCAGATGAACTTTCCCGTTGCAGCGGCAAGCGAGCGAATAAAGATCTTTAAACGGCTCGGCTGTAATCCATCTTGCAGCTTTTTATATTTATTTTTAATGTCGCCTACGTCGGTTTGCACAATTCGAAAAAAGGAAGGGGAAACATCTGCATTTTAAAATAGTAGGCCCGTGGAGGGGATGTGTATATGGCTGCAAGGACATTCTTACAAGAAAATAATTTAAAACAAAAACAACAGTTGTGGGTTGTCAACAATGAAAACGAGCAAGTCGTGATGTTCCTGTTTGGAACGATGTGAACCGGAGAAATATCGGGACTCTTGCAGGAGTTGTGTTTGCAGTTCTTGCAAAATCTGTGTGCTGAGGACTGTGGACTGGGTGGCTGTAGCTGTCCTGTCAGCTCAGCTCGGCCCAGCCCTGTTTCTTCGCTCGCTTATCGACAAGCCACGACATGAGCGCGCTATCGCAGCTCAACTCGCGCCTAGAAAATTATACATCTTTCGTAATTATTTTATCTGGCGATCGCGTTAATGCGATTTATTTTCCACGCAAGCTGGCGAGAAAAAGAGAAAGAGAGCGAAAGCGATCAATTTACGAGCTCACCCGCTCTTATTGCACGGCTACGATTATTGGAAGCCAGTAAATTATTTTTGTAAGCGCAAAATGAAACGAACCCAGCTAATATTACAACTTATCTCTGTTTGCTTAATGCCAACAAATTTATTGGTGTTCTGACATATTTTGATAGCTCAATTTCAAACCGGTCATTCTTCATATCTTGCTCGTGCCGATAAAAATCGTTTATTAATAGCCATTTTGGAACCCCAAAGTGCATTGGTCTTTTCTGATAATGAATTCGTGTCGACAATCGTCGAAAATAATCTGAATTTATGTAACTTCCAGTGAAATACGATAATCAAAAACTGATAGACTGTAAAAGTCGAACTTCCTCAAATCAATAGATGGAAACGATCGAACAAGTTCATGTAGTTTCTGCAGAATCGAGTTGTAGAAAATCGATTGATGTTTACTCGCAATGTTTAATGATCAATCACAGAATTTTAATCTCAGTCAAGAACAATTTATCAGGTTTCTCAAATGATGAATAAAAAAATTGGAAATCACAGACTAATCGTATTCCGTACATCAAATCATTGTAGAGGAGTGAATTTTTTTTATTGTTGATGATGCCCACATGAGTCCGAGACTTGTGCGTGGGTAATGAGGTGAATGATAACACATATAGATGCCAGACGGAGGAGCGGGATTCGAACCCACGACCGCTTAAACGACAGCAAGCTAAAGTTGCGACGCCCCAACCGACTGCGCTAAGCGGCCCGCCAAATTTTCCTGACTGCTTTCCTGACGGTCATGAATTTCAATCTCAACCTAGGCCTATCCTTTTTTTGAATAATTTTTATTACTCTAGCACAAGACTCAGACTTAAGTCGGACTCATAAAAACAAGCAATCATTCAACAAAACATAAACAAACAAATCGTGTACCTGGACATAATCATACGGATCAATCTCACAAAAATATGCTAACTACATAATAATCACAATTACTATTTACCTCTAATTCCTTTTCATTAAAATTTATCCCCATTTACAAAATTTTATTTTTAAAATTCCAAATGATCGTGGATTGTGGAGTTTTAAACTCTACTTGTTATCCAGAAAAATAATAAGTTGCGTTTCTAAATTTTGAAGAATTGATCAAATTCAGCTGATATTCTTTTTTTTCTCTTTTTTTGAGGATGAAGCCCACATAGGTCTAAGACCTGTGCGTGGGTAATGAGTTGGATGATGGTGATTTATGAGTTGGACCTCCAGTTTTAGGTGGGTTCCGAACCACCGGGAAGTGATAAGTGATTTTCAGCAGAGAATAGTGTCTTTTTTGCTGGCCAATCTAATCGGTCACCGTTACAAACAGGTCCTACGAGAACGCAGCTTATCTATCTGATTGAACAGATACCTGCTACGGCTCGCGGCTATCACTTCTATACCATTATCCTGCATCTGCATACTAATTTTTGAGAAATTGATCAAATCGATTGCAATCTTCTGATAAAGCAATCTATAGATGGATGCAGTTTTTGCTTTTTACAATATACAAAACAGGCTATGATTACTTACAATTTGTAATTTGTAGTTCAATGGTGAAGTTACTAATCGAACGAGAGCATTTTTGTTACTGGAATGAGCAAGTTCATATATTATTTTAAGAACTCATAAAATTATCTCATTTGAACAAAGTTACAGTATATAACAAACCTACCTACCCTCTTATTTACTATAACTCAAAACTATCGATTTGATTGTGCACTTGAAAACCCCCATTATTGCCTAACAATCATAATAGTTATTATTACTAAAAATGAATGGGTTGCATTAAACAGAGTTATAAGTTCATTTTATTAATTGCTCACTAAATAGCGCCTTCAGAAATAGTCTCCTAGATATAAAGTCTCCGTGTAAAAAAGGTACATGATGATTGGTTGTAACTTTACAATTATTGATTTTACGTCGTATTCATGTGCCTAGCTCATCATAGCACCTATTTGGAAGAAAAATATGAAAATCTATTACACACATAAATAATTTTTCAATTATTGTTTTCTAATACCAGAACAAAATCAAGCTATAGATGTAGAATATATTCTGTGTCGATGTAAAATTTCAATGTTACAGTGGAGTTCAGACATGTAAAAGCCTACTATACTATTACTTTACGACTGCTTGCTTTGAGCAGATCAGATGGTTTATTTTCCACTTTGAAATTTATGAACAGTGTCAAGCTAGTTTGTTCGCGCATAGGTTTGTTGGGTGCACGAAACAGACAATAAAAAGTAGCTCGTTTGATATTAATCATTTCGAATTTCTTGCGAATGCTGAAGCACGTCGTTGGTTTTTTTCATGTCTAGTAATAATAATAATGACCAATAAATTCGACCTAGCTCCACCACTACAGCTTCGGCTAATTCGGAAACATGTGAACATAACAGGCTGAAGGAGTTATTATTCTCCCGAGAGATAGCCCATTTACCTCTCATAACTTCCTTTCCTCTCTCTGCTATCTCCCTACTTCTTTTATTCTCTGGCACGCAAACAGCGTGTGTAATCATAAAAAATTGACCTGATTCCGTATTCGTGTGAGAGAAATTCTATTTCCATATTGAATCACAAAAATATTGCTACGAACTTACCAGATTGTACTAGAACAGCTCAAAGACTGTTAAACATTCAGGTTAAGAAGCTGATTTCAATCACATTTATCATATTTCATCACATTTGGTAGCGTAATATTTCCATGGAAGGACATAATTGTTAATAGAAGGTGGTAGAATGAAAAAAAAAGAAATGGTGTACTCTAGAACGTGAAGGAATGGGCTAAAAACTCCCATGGAGTATACAAATATTGCTTGGCCGTGTTACAGGCTAAATATTAAATATTTTTTTTAATAACCACCACCGTTTTACCACCGAGTAAGTTCTCGCTTTTGTTGTTGATTGTCTTGTAATGCTTGCGCATATGAAACTATCCTTCGGTCTCATTCTTTCCATTATCAGATTTGCTTTTTATTATTTTGTACTTGTATGCTTTTAGAAGTAGATAAATAGATGTGTGCTGATATAATTATTGTTGACGGCACGAAGAACTGGGGACTGAAAGAACAGTGTTTCCAAATTGTAAATAATTTCAAGACCAAATTTGTAATTGTGGAAGAATCAGATAAATAATACAATCGATGAGTGAAGTTCTATTACGTTTGAGAAATGTTGACGAATTTTGAATTTTCTATCAGAATAAAACCTATCCAGATACTCTAGATCCCTGATCATGTATTGTCAAAATGAATTATTTATTTTCAAGAATTCTCATTTGCAAACTACAAAGATTATATGTAAGGTTTCAATGTTAAAAAATATAAATATAAAATTTCACCTATTTATATCAAACAATAATAATTGAGGAGATAACTGGAAGACTAAGATTTTATGTAAAGGTAGTGTGAGAATTCCGAGAAAATACAATTTTTCCTGAACTTACTGCTTGATGGCTTGTAACTTCTATGTATGGCTTGTATCTAGCTATGTATCTAGTTAGTAGCCTATTATGGTATCGTATTAGAAAGCCACTTACAGTTAGGACCTGCCGTCATCTTAAAACTCTTGAAGCTGCTGTTAATGTGATCGTGTCGTGTTTCGGACAAGAGGAAAAAAGCGAACAGAAAAAAATCTATTCGATCCAATGTGTTAAGTAGAGTATAAAGTTTTTCCAACGGAATGACCTCAAGTTTCCAGTCGGTCGATCGTGACAGTCGAACGTGTTTCGACCTCCATGCAGAGTAGAGAGCAGAGAGTAAAGAGTAGAGAGAGCATAGAGAGCTCTGTGATTACGTCGTCGGTCGTCGGTTGTCGTTCGTCGTTGTTGTCCTCTTCTCCATGTCCAAGCACTGGTCACAACTCCACCTAATCATTGCACTGTGCTTTCTATTCCTGACATGGTACGACTTCAATTAACTTCTACATCGATTGGTTCAATCAGTTTTATGCTTGTTTCCCTACTTCCATGAAAATTTTGGTGAGAATGCTCAAGCGGTGAAAAGTACGTCGTTCTCAGAAAAATAATCTCTGCTGTTCTATTATCGATGTAAGGAATGAACCTTCTTTGATACCCGCCCTTTGAAATATCATTTAATCTTCATCTGAGCTCCTATCATTCGGGTGAAAAAGGTTACCCACAAGCTCGAAACTTGGAAATGAGGTGAATTATAAAACGGAAGAGACGAAGAAATATCAAATTTGATTTCTTATGAAAGGGGTAAAAATATTTGTTCACAATTCCCCATGAAAAGGGTAAAAATATTCATTCACAATCTTCGAGCTTAAAAATGAGGTGGGCAGTGGGTCAGAGTACGAAAAAAAGAAGTGTAAGATACGAGAAAATATTTCATCTCTTATAAAACCGGTGGAGAAGGTTAGCCTACTCATATTCTTGAAACTTGGAAATGAGATAAGTAGAATAGTAAGAAATACTGTGAGGGCTAGTGAGAAAACTTGAACAGAATATTTGTATTTTCTTATGATCGCTTATGTGAATTTTATTGGAATTAATAATCAATAGATTCTTCTTATTGGGTGAGCCGCGGAGAGGGAATTAATTTCTCTTATTGTTGAGGAGAGATTATTTGGTAGAAGTCCTGCTTCACTTAAAATTAAATTTAAAAATGTATAAGTTTATTATTGAAATGCAATTCTGTATATTTTTTGCTTCATGGAAGTGGAAAGATCTATGAATGTAATTATCCAGCCAAAATCTTCATGCAACACAACTTATATTATTTATTGCATTCAATGCAGTTATCTCTGAAAGTTATGAGGATACATTAATGAACTAAATAGAAATTTATGTCAGGATAAAAAGACAGTACTAGTTCTCAAACACTGGAGGTTAATGCTTCTGAATGTAATCGAGTATTGATCTGATGACGTCACTGCATATCGCATATTATATGCGATATACATGTTGTAATAAATAAAGACTACTTCATTACTACTTATACAACACTTTAGTTCTACACTTCAATTCAAATAATTCTGAAAGTAATAAAATCAATCTGATATTGCATCATATCTTATATAGCATTCAATCTGATCATGGGAAAAAATTGCAGCTCTTACCACAGCTCATAACTCAATAACTTTATGATTGTTGGTAAAATACATTAACGAATTCCAACTTGAATCCAAAACAATTATTGTCTGAAGTTATGTATTGAAATTAATATTACACTTTTATATACAGATTGATCAGATTCAACCATAATTGATAAGCTTATTCGAACATGATACTGGTGATTTTTTGCTGGGTACTTCCGCTGATCATTTCAGCAGTGATATCATGGCACCCTACATCATGTTTAAACATGT
This sequence comes from Conomelus anceps, assembly GCA_948455865.1. Lineage (NCBI taxonomy): Eukaryota > Metazoa > Arthropoda > Insecta > Hemiptera > Delphacidae > Conomelus > Conomelus anceps. The sequence continues at coordinate 105,942,457 of OX418216.1, forward strand.
CAGAGAGCATTATCCTCGTTTCGGAAAGAAGATCAGTGAGGTTTCTAGTTGGCTGAGTGCGTATCAACAAAGTGCTAGACAGGGTTCTCGGGTGAGTATAGGTAGGGGAAGGACTCCGTCGAAAAGGAAATGCAGATTATTAGCGCGAAAATAATTCGCAGCTGTGGGACGTCTGACGTCGTTGAATCGAGACGGACGAATCATGAAATCAGTTTCAGCGTTATTAAACGCGTCTACAGAGGGAGGGTAGAGGACGAGAAGGAATGGTGAGGTTGTCATCATTGTGAGCTGCGCCCTCGCAGATGTTATCGCCAACAGAAATAGGCGATAAACATATATACAAACACATATATATATACTACCCTGTAACAGATCTCTACTCTCGCTCAGGTCCAATAAATTTGGCCCGAGACGGACAATACACCCCCGCGGCGTCACCTAATGAAGGAACCCACTAAACGTTTTCGTTTCAGTTGTTTGTAGCACACCCTCCAGCCCCTCACAATCTTGCTGCTTTTGTAAAAAACACACCCTTATCAGAGGGTGCGCTTCGTGCTGTAAACATCCTCTACAACCAACGACTGTTCACCAGACTACAACCTGGAGCACACAAGCGAAAGAAAATTGCCCCAGAGCTACTCCCATGTCAGATATTATGATACCTTGTTTTTTGTACTGATACCTGAATAGTTCATTAAAAAGTCTTCTTTGTCAGTATTTTTCAAGTATATTCAACAGTAGATTAAGAAAATACTAGAAATTAATAGTTTCTGATTAAAGTTTGTCCAAAGGCCTTAGACAGTGTAAAGTTCTATTTATCTATAGGCTATTTGAACTCTATACATTAGACATAGGCAAACGTTTGAAGAAGAGGGCCAGATGGAATGAGAAATTATGTGGGCGGGCCAAAAATTGATCAGTTCTCACTTCTATGGGAAACTTGTTTTTTCACATTTCAATCACTAATTAAAATTTTAAGCCTCAATAGGCCTAATTAAAAATGTAGTAGAACGACTCTTGTTCAACTCACGAAGGGTTGAAATCATCCTACTGAAATCAGCTTTACAGGCAATATATTCTTAAACTCATTTTTATCATAGTGGAGGAGGGTCTGGGTGAACTCCTACCAATTTTTTTGGAAAATTTGCATTTGAAAGCAACATTTCAAGCAGTTCTAGACATAAAATCACTCATTTTGTCGCAAATTCGAATTTTGAATCCAACCCAAAGTGGATGAGATTCATTTAGCACTCATGTTGTCTTCAAATTCTCACTAACAATCATGTTAGTTTTTTAATAGATGGGTTTTTACATTATTTAGTTTCACTTTTTATTCAGTTTGAAAAAAATAACAAATTTGTTTTCAATGTTTTCGTTTTCACTGATGTCTGGTATTTTTTCACTATGAACTTTTTAAGAGCTTAATTTTTTTTTGTTCTGTGTAAAAATCATTTTGGAATTTCATAGAGACGAAACGTACAAGTTGAACCTTTTTTTATGAACAAATTGAATCATCAACCATGTTCTCTATTTTGTAATTGTTTCTTTCAACTCAACACATGAACACGTCTGTATCCATACAACAGCGGCAGGAAAATTCTTGTAAATTAATGAATTTTGACAATTAGGTCTACAAATAATACAAACGTGAGAATTGAAATTTGAATCCTTCTCCCTGTCGACGTGTGGTAGACGCGTGCAAAGGATGGGTTTTCCCCAAAATGTTTTTTATAGTTTTTCTGGCGTTTTTCAACGTTCAGAAGCCAAAAAATTTGATATAAATGTTAAGGTTTTGATTTAGAAGCGTATAAGAAAGGTCTTTAAAACTTTCCCGAAAATTTTCCCTAGTTTAAAGATTTCCACAGCGTTTTTCTCAAGAACTACGAGGTCAGAAAAGTTTAAATTTAGTATACATGTTCAGTTCTTGACCTAGACGTGTATTCTAAAAATTTATTTTTCCCAACTACGCCTAAATTTTACGGTTTTTACAGTTTTTTTTAACGTTTACTCGTATTGTGTAGCCAAAAAAGTTTTAAATTGTAGTGAAAATTCTTCCATCTCTTTGGTAGGCAAACGAAGCGAAGCTGCTGTTTTTGTATAAATTTGTCCCCACAAGAGTCCAGATGGTGGTGGGTTTGACACTAAAGACAAGCGGAGCGAGTCTGCCGGCTAGTATTTCATATAACTGTAATATTTTTAAAAATAAGCAAAATAGATATGAGTGTAGAGTTTTATACGACTCATCATCTTCATACTAAGGTGGAGGCAAGGAAAGAATAGACACCGCCGATAGAGAAGCTGTGTGACTGTCTGAAAGAGAAGAAGAGCATGTATCCATGGCAACCACTGTCTTACAGTGGACGTGGCAAGTAGCGGTACTGGGGGAGTTGGGAGAAATACAGTGTGTCTATTCTTTTCTTGCCTCTACTTTAGTATAGGAGGTAGAGAGGCTGGTAGTGGTGGGGTGGTTAAATCATATTTTATACATTATTCGATTTTGAATGAAAGTGTAGTAACTTACTGTAGTTGATAAAGAAATTAGTGGATTTCTTAAACGATATATTGTCAATTCAAGGTATTATACAGTTCAAAGTCATTCTTAAGCCATTGCCCCTCTAAATGCAAAATAATTAATAGCGTATCAAGTATAGAATTACATTGACGAGGTGTCCTTTTTTTATAGATGGCGAGTTTCTGCTTCGATCAGCTAAAAAGGAAACTTGACCATCGCGGACAGGCTCATTGTCAACGAAGAATGCATTGAAGTATTCGTGTCTGAATTTGAGAATGTAATGACTCT